>ML219615.1:177-37134 GCA_004785975.1 Popillia japonica | reverse complement strand
TTTTGTTCAATTACGACGCGAATGCCAAAATTAAAATCCTCCTTATCAATTGTAATTTGATAAAAGTTCAATAATATCAGTGATTGCGTATGAAAATACTGTCGGAGATAATTAATAAAAGAACTTTTATTTTAAATGTATCCAATCTATGGAATTACTTCAAACAACGATTGAAAATCATGTAACTGTAGTAAAAGTAAAACTATTGTTGTGAAATAAAGATAGTTTTTTAGTTGCAATTTTTGTAATCGTAGTCGTATTTTCTTTTTTATTAAAGAATTGTTGGTTCCATGTCTGCAACATCTACGTACATACATTCAATATTCGAAACTGACTGATGTCCGGTGTCTGAAACGTCAAGCAGCAGTTATCTGCTCAGCATCTGGCGATTTAACAAAGACAGTCTTTGTTACATTGCCAGATACCAAACAGATATCTGCGGTTTGACGTTTGAGAAACCGGGCATGACTCTGATTGTGCGTTGCACACAAATATCGTCTAGATATACATATTTGTTAAAACAGTGGCGCGACGAATATTTTATAAATATTTTTGTCACTTTTTTTCCCGTGTCTGGGAAGGAATTGGCGCAAAATATTTTGGACTTAAGTTTAATAAAATAATATCTTTCCATTTTTCATAGTCTTTATATTTATTTCAAATACACCCTGTACATACAACAAATCTTCAAACAAAGATTCGAAATACTGTAGCTTATATTACAACTCCACTATAACGCACTGTGTGTAGGAGTTATTCGTCAGCTCTCATTATAACTGTGTGGTTAACCTTAGAATGCACGCCTAAAAATCTTTACATAGAGATGCAGTGGGTGCAGAGGCCCGTAATGTGCATTCTAGGGTTACTATATGGTATAATACAAACTGTCTTACCATATTTCCGGCACTTGATCCTTTTATAAATCCATGGAAAAAGCTTGCAGAATCGAGACCTTGCTCTACTTTTCCATTGGATTGTTCCGGTGATTGAACCTATAAAAGACAATGCTAAAAACGTTAGAGTGAGTTAAGAAACACCAATTATACTAAAAATTCCGAATTTTGAAATTCATCATAGTTTCCAACATTATTTAATAGCTGTGGAAGTACTTACTGGCATGCTTAGAGCTGGCAGTACTGCTGCCAATAGACGTCCAGTTAATTTTCCTGAACCTTTCTGTAATCAATATATACAATGATATAGTACCTACTATTTTCAATAATATCCGCTAACGTATGCGTGCTCTAACAGGGCTAAATTGGTTAAATGAAATTCTTCTCATTGTTTAGCGGTAATTGAAATATAGACGGTGATTCTTGAGAAAAGTTTACTAGTAAGATGAATATAGCAGAATGTGAGTATTTTGATATAGATATTATAATCGCAAGTGACACGCAGAAAGTTTAATTGACTTCTGTTTTAGAGTACCACTACAAGATAAATTCATACGTTTATTAACTCAAAATCGGGCTGGGTTATACAAAACGTAGTTCTTACGAATTCTTTTTACCGTGGGGAAAATATTAGTATTATAACAAGTTCCACATAGAATAATCGCACGTGTCAAGACCTGTGATCTGGGTTATTTTGTACTTCTTCTGCAGAGTTGTAGATTCCTAAATACAGTGAACACTGTCTTTATTGGATATGGTATGTCATACCACCTGTAAGTATGCAAATACAGTGCGAACAAGTAACAAAGTATTGTTTCAAAATATTATACATATTATAGTATATTGCTTTCTATTATGTACGTACATACAGAGTGTTTATTTGAAAACTTTCCACCGTCAATTTCCGGAAATCCAGAAAATTATGAAAAAATTTCCCGAAACACTTAAGAAGTATCATCGAAGGGAACATCTTTTGATGGAAAAATTGATTCACCTACTAGTACCCTCTAAAAAATCGTAAATGGAAAGGACTATCGAATAATGCTTCATTTTAATAGTTTTTTGAAACACTACATTCTGGCGTTTAGTTTTTTGAAATTCATCGATTCGTTTTCGAAATTTTTAAGATCTTTTAGTTTGTTCTATTTTTAATTTGTCGAGCATCAGAACCAAACCCTATATTTAAAATGCCATTTAAGTGATTGATGATGTTTTCATTTTTATTTTTACAATTATTTAAAATTTTAAATATTTTGAAAAAAAATCCATGTAATAAGTGCTCGAAATGTTCTCTGTTGTTCGCTAAACAATGATATAACCATTGTTCGAAACTGCGGCGTACGTTAAGACATTTACAAAACAGGTTGCAGTAATCCTGCGACGAAGTTCTTCTAAATTTTCAGGTTGAGGGGTAAGTACAACAGACTTTAAGTAATCCCATAGAAAAAAGTCAAGTGGCGTCAGATCCGGCGATCTCACTGACCATTCTACAGGTCCTTTACGTCCTAACCGTTTGTTTGGAAATACATTGTCTAATCACTCCCGTTCTGGAAGAACATAGTGAGGAGCAGCTTCATCGTGTTGAAAATGTAATTCATCCTCGTTAAGTAGGAGATTGCCATCTCTATTTAGTTGATTTTCGAGTGAGTCAGTAATCAATGGCTGAATACTATTTTCTAGCATATCCAGATGTGCTTCGCCATTTAGATTTTCATTAAAACACAATGGCTCAATTACTTGGTCCCCCAAGATGTCTGCCTATACATTAATTTTTTTCAGGGTACTGGATATGTCCTTATACAAGCAGATGAGGGTTTGCGTTACTCCAATATCAGCCGTTAAGTTTATTTACAAATCCATGTAAATAATGTAATATTCATCACTGAAACAGATATTTCTTACAAATGCACTATTATTATTATTAATCATGGTTGTAGGCTGCTCATAAAACTCTATCCTTATTTCAAAATCTTCTTCACTTAGTTCTTGACATCTTTTCATTTTATAAGGATGGAATTTATGAAGTTTTGTAACTTTATGAAGGGCACCTAAAGAAATTCCAGTTGTCGCAGAAATCTGGCATAATGAAGTACGAAGATTTATATAGAAATGACCCAATACTTCCACTTGAGCAACTTCATTTAAAACTCTTGGCTGCCTATGTTTTATATTCGCAGGCCCAGTTTGACTAAATTTATGAATAATATTTAATACATGCCTATGAGATATGATCGTCAAAGCATTGATTTTCGTCTCAATAAATTAATACAATTTAAACCTTTTCTTGCAATCGGCAAACCATTTTTGTTACTTGATTTAAATAAATTTGCATTGATATCACTAAATACTAACTTATATAAAGCAACAGACGATGTATTTCCGAAGAGCACCGGAAGAAAAACTGATAGACCCGCTTTTTATGTTGTTGCCTGTTTTTCGTTTATGGCACTACTTTTTATGTTTTCTGTATAAAATTTAATCAACGAATGCAAAATCGCCATCAAAACATACCGAAAACATTTTTTGTTTTTTTTTGTAAACGCACAACTGTGAAAGAAAAAGTAAAACATCTTTAAAAACTAAAGCACATTTTGAATATTGGTTTTTGTTCCGACGCTACTAAAATTAAAAACAAAATAAATCAAAAGATTTTATCAAAAATTTTGAAAACGAATCGATTAATTTAAAAAAAAACTCAAGACTAAAATGTAGTGTAGCAAAAAACTATTCAAATCAAGTATTATTCGAACCCCTTTCCATTTAAGGGTAGGTGGTAGAGTGTTGAAGTAGGTGAGCCAATTTTCGCATCAAAAGTTGTACTCCTCGATAATGCTTCTTACGTGTTTCAGGAAATTTTTCATAATTTTCTAGATTTCTAGAAATTTACGATGGGAAGTTTAGAAATGAACACGCTGTATGTACATCAGTATTAGCGATAGCATTTATATTTAATTTCCACCGTGCGATATTTAAATTTTGATTTCAAAAAATGCGCAGTCTAGTTGCAATTTTTATAGCACTCATCTGCTTACTGTGTACTACGAACGGAATTATATTACAAGTTACATTTAATTTTGACCTTAACTATATACTGCAATTAGCCCCGTACCACTGTATTGAGTTTTTAGTTCACCAATTACAAATTTAACCAGTCAAATCAAGCATGTTAAGACAGATATCTAATCATGGTAGTATATTAAAAATTTACCTAAATTTCTCGAATTATATATATGTATACACCACAACAATAGAAAGTGCAGTTTGCCAAGTTAATCTAATCTAAATACATTAGATAATCTTTTGTGCAATGCCATTACGCCGTTTTCTTACTTTAATATAGTCTGTATATAAAATACTAAAAATTGAGTGTATTTAAAGGTGTAAGAGGAAATTAATAAAAAATAATTAATAATTAAAAAACGTATCAGTCGTTAATATCGTGAGTTCATCATATTATAGTCTGGGCTTCCATAGTACAGATAAACTTTGATAACATCAAACACCACAACTTAGTTGGTAATTGTGACCTAGGCGTTATTCAACCACGCGCCCCCAATTAAATGTTGTGATGTTTGGTGTTGCCAAAGTTTGTCAGTACTATGCAAGACTATACTCCTTGCAATTAAATTCATGATATACATATGTGATCTCTAATATAAAACATAATTAATTTAGGACTCGTGTTTCACTCAGTGACACATGGGTGGAAAATTCGTTTAGATTTGGCTAGTACATTTTGAATATCATTCTTTCGAACTTATTTATTATATTTTATATGAATTCTGTGTATTTCTTTTTAGTATACTTATTATTTAAAAATTCATGCATGGTAAACATGTAAAAACATGTGAAGTGAGAAGTAGTAACGAATGTCATGCAAAATTATGCCCAGAGTACAAGTAGCATTTTATGTTGAACCAAAAAACTTGTTGAGAAGTCAATAGTGAAGTTATGGTGATTATTTAAATGATAAATAATAATTTTAAAGTTGTAATTTTCCATTTTTGGCCTTAAAATATTTGCAAAAGTAAATGTTAAGTACAGTTTTCCGAATATCACATAAAATGTATCTATTTAAAACGAATCACCGTTTAATATTTAACAATGTCACTGACTACTTTCATTGACATGTAGTGTATGAAACAAGGCTCTATCAGGGAATTATTTGTCCGTTCAAACTCTTGTATTGCACACTGATGGTAACACAGAAAAGCCCATCTGGTTTTCAGGATCAAGCTTTCGAAGATTCCTTTATGCACTTTGGGTTTGGCGTGTGTATTATCGCTAAATCTTTCTTGCTATAGCATAATGTATACTTCTGTATCTATGTATATTTTGAAATAAATGTATGTTACTATTATATCTGTTTTACTGAAAAGTTGTGATTTCTTAGTAACTCTTGCGATCGAGAGATGTGTAGAATCGTTTTAAATTACAGAATTTAGCCCTTTTAAAACATAAAAATCCTTGCAATAGAAATGCAAACCAATATTATGACATTTGTAACGTACAGCCAAAGAAAGAAGTAGTCGGATAGTTTCCCTATGACAACGTATTGAAAGTGTCCGACCTTTACTTTCTTTGAGTGTACATATAGTATCTGAATATCACGTCTTGTTTCTTTATTTACGCAGTAAGAGACTAAATACGAGTGGTAGGGAAGAACCTGTAAGGTGAATGACAATAAGAAGATAGTGTTAGTATAAAGAAAGCACCTTAATACCTAAGACATCATAAACAGCAAATATAAATGTTGTATATGTTTTTAAAAATCGTTTTAGAACCGTTCCTATAATTGTCTCTCCTTACTATTTACGGTGATGTTTCAATATTTAAATGAAGGTAGATAATTTTAAATAGTGTATATATTTACCGCTCCTGGTGGAATAGCTACTCCTTGTATTACAGCCCCTAAGAGACCACCGACAAACGCTCCAAAATCAGATCCACCACCTTCGGCATCGGGCTGTAAACATAGTGATTGATGAGACATACTGATACATGACAAAAATAGCAACTTGTTACTATAATAATTTTTAAAGTTATTACAGTTACCCTACGCTCTTATTGTGACAATTCTGTTGTAATTGAATACTTGCAGTTGATCAATAGTGGCAACACAACTAAGAACTATAAACAATAATATATGTATGTATGTACATAACGGGAGTGCATATTTCTCTACATACATAAGTTCAATATTATAAGTTACTCACAACGATATGCAATAACCATTCTGTGTTTAGTATGTCTAATATCAGAACGGACTTAAATAGAAGAGGCATACTTGAATAGACGGTATTGATATTTACGAATTGTTCTGAATTTTATGAGCATAAGGTTATGAAGTATTTCCGCTGCTGGAGTGATATGCTACAGTGCTAGTAACAGTAATTATTGTTAGCTGGTAAAAGGCGGAACTTGCGTTGAAATAATCATATCTCGCCTCAACTCAGGATTACAACATTACCAAATAATAGCAACTTGCTAGTAATAAAACTGGGCTATCTTATGGTTGGCTAGAGTGTCTGTAGATGGTTATACAGGCTAAAAAGACTATAATAACACGGCAACAACATAAATTAATAACGGCATGAAAAACATGATTGTCAGATGGATTACAGCAAGATAATAGACGTGAGATCCAGTAATATGTGAGAGTTAATTTTTGTATAATTTCGAAATGAAAGTTTTGGATTAAAAATAGATTGCGGGATTCAAAGCAAATTGAGTTTACTTTCCTATTTTATAATTTATAAGGAATTTATAATTTTCTTATGTATGGTACGTCAATACAGATTTCATTTGAATATCCATCTACGTGGTGCAGCAAATTTTGGGTAAGCTTGAATCTGGGTCATTTTGGAAACGCTGGCTAAATTAAGAAGAATTAAGAAAAAAATATGCTGGCGGGAAGCAAGAACTAGTTCATTGTGGATAACAAATATTACTGCAAGCATTAACGTAAATCTACTTCTCAGAATATACTTAATATTTCAGAGACATTAATATTTCAGAGACAGAAACATTAGTAAATCAAAATTTTTGGCGGAAAACCAATTCCGAGAAACCGTAAACATTTTGAAAGACTGCATTTTCAATATATTTTGCTTGAGTACGAAAAATTTTTTTTTCTGAAACAGCAACATCAATGACGTTATTTCAATCCCTGTCATTTTTTTATTCTAGCAATTTTCGTCAAATAGCAGTATAAAATAATAAGTTAAGTACCTTTATACCTGAAAGATAATATAGACACTAACCACTAGTAGGTAGGTACTAATAACTGCAATTGTTGTCACATATGTATGTATTTCTTTGCAAATAGGAGCAATATTGGTTCAACTTTCAATATTTAACTGAAATAAAATCTGTTTGATAATCTGTAAGGTCGATTCAATTGCAATACTTTTAATTAATAGTTTACAAAATATTTATTAACAGAATTTTCATTTTCATGTGTGAATTACATTAGGATGTGCGTATGTGTAACTGTGTTGAAACACATTTTGTACTGACATTAGGAAATGTCGACCGTAACGTTCCGTAATAGAGAGGTTGAGAATACCTTTACTACAATATCCAACAGCTGTCTTCAGGTTTTACTTACATCGTCGAAGATAGTTACCGCCGAAATTTTTTCATTTAAGATGTTTTAGATTTAGGTTCGACAGTATAATTTATGCTAGGACAAATCTTTGCCAATAACTCTTTAATATATGTATTTTTATGACCTTTTAACTTATCTTATTATCCAGATAGTTTTTCCACTTTTAGGTCAATAATAACACGCAATTCTAACAAAAGTCAAATTTATTCCAATAACTCTTTGTATATTATAGTTTCTTTCAAAGTTTCAAAGTTTTCAATAATTCGTAATTTGGAAAGCTACTAAAGCTTTTCTTTTCGAGTTTCTACACTAACCGAGCAGAAAATCCATAAATTATGACATAAAATAGATTCTGGAGAAGTCTTAAAATTATACATTGAAATCTAAAAACTGCGTCTTACAAAATATACGTCTAAAGAAATGATATTTTCTTGTATATTCGTACGTCGTTAATTGTGTCAAAATTACCGCTCTGAAGCAACGATTTAATGTGCCAATAGACTTGAATTAATATAGTAGAATAAAAGTGTATTTTCACTATAAGATTAATATTCGTCTAATATGAAATAAAAAAAGAATTTGGGTTCGGCAACATACTGACGAATTGTTTTGTGTTAGGTTCAATAACTGAGCCTGCGGTTATAGATGTGTTCACTTTCACTATCAACTGGTTCTCGCAACATAGTTTATGGATATTCAACTTTCGTTTGGTCCCAAAATAGTTTCTGCAATCTATATTATAATAATTATACTCTTTTATAACATATGCAGTCCACCTTGAACAATACGAGGGCAATAAATTTTATGCCTTTCATTCAAAGTTCGTATTAATTATTCACAAAGACTCTTACGTTCAACCATTTACATGAATGAAACTGATAAGAGAATGACATTTTAAAGGTTTTATAGTATTTAAAGACAGTGCTCTGGACGGAAACAATAATCAAAATGTCATATCACATAATCTCTTCATTGTTATCTATAAAATTTACTTTCCTTATTAGCATGCACAAACACTAGGTATATGACAATAACTTCATATTATGAACTTTATTTTAATATGCATACTAACAAGATTTTTTCAGATAATGCTGAAATATCTATTAGGAAAATTTTCATTGACGTTTCACAATATTCTATATTGTCAATACTTGTTCTTTTGATTCTAATGCATTCACTTATAAGATAAGATTGGCCTCGGGATAAATATATTATACATATGTATATAAACTTATGACTAAACACAGATTGTTTAAAAAGTTACAAATTTTATTAAAACCATATACGTACATAGTTTAAGTAATTTTTGGAAATTATTAAAAGTTTTAATTTAAATAAGTTTAGCGCAATAAGGTTAGGCATGTATGTACATAAGTCGTTAGCTTATCATTCAATTTATAATAAATTTGTATATTTTCTAAGGGTAAAATTGCAATAAATTGAAATTATTTAAAGTTCTGCTTTTTATACTGGAATTTTAATAGATAATCAAAGTTACATATAACGAACAGACCTCTTCTCAGGTGTTCTTTGTGATACATATAATAACACAATATAATGTGAGATGATACTAATATATTGCAGTTAAATATAGCTTTAATTACTGGTTTCATGCCTAATCTTTACTGATTGACAACTTGAAACGTACTGGGTTGTAAAAGGAGCTGCGGCCTAACTGTCACAACTGTGATTCAAATTCAATAATATACAGTTTTGCCAAAATAATATATAATAATTATATAATAATAATTTGATTTTAGTACCAGTTATGACTTTCAGATATTATTCGGATTTATCGCTATACACCATTTTAGAAAAAATAATCTTCAGATATTTGACTTTAACCCATTTTTACCACTGTTGTACAATGCCAATTTGCCAATTTTTAAACCTGAAGTGTTTTACCTATTAAATATTTGTAGATGGAATAGAAAAAATAACACTCGTGCTAGAGCCGCTTATGTATTGGACTTTTATTCCTTTTGAACGGTTTTGTTGTCAAATGATATCGAAGGCTTCCACGGCCCCAGTCTCTATAATAAGGCTTTCCGGGTGTTGACCGTGTCATGGTTAATAAAATATATACAATACAAATAAAAATATAATGCACAAGATATACAATAAACACAGTCACATATATAGCCACACATACATACATATATACCACACAGTCGTATATATACCCCTGCAAAAGAGCCTTTCTGTCAGAAGGTTTTTGCCTCTAGCATGGTTGACACGTCGAGTTACCGTGACCTTTTGCTACCCCCCCCCCCTAGATACCCTCTTTGCTCCTAAATAAGCCGCTTGCATTAGTGGCGAAACGTCGAATTTTTTATTGTATATCTTGTGCGTTATAATTTCATTTGTACTGTATATATTTTATTAAATATGACACGGTCAACACCCGGAAACCCTCATCATTTTGTTGTCATCGTGTTTTTGTCAACATGTCATGGACCATAACTCTAATTTCAAAGAAACGCATTTTTTAATTGTGGCTTGTTAGAATATCAGTAACTTTGATTATGTCGAATTATTTATTTAATTTGTAAATACATCACTTTACTGTTAAATTCTACGGTGTGAACATGTTACCTCTTCACTTATTTAAAGAAATTCACATAAGATATTGTAGTAGTGTCATTTCACATCAAAGTCGTGAGAGAAGAAAATTTTAACGAAAATAAAAAGAACAGTGCCAAGTGGCTGGGCAGAAGTCAAGGAGTCAAACCATGGTTAGGAAAATCTCAAAATTATTTAAGGAGAAAGAAAAAACATACACATAAATATATAACAAGTAAGGGTGGAATTTTTAATGGATGTCTATGTAAAAATTGTTATAGTATAATATAGTGGTTTTATTTGTAAATTGAGCTCCGGGTTTTATTCAGTAAGTTCAGTAATTCAAGTTAAGGAGCATCTCAATACACTTCCTTAATTTATACTTTTCCTTCTCACCTATGTACTGACGTGCTGTCATTTACAAACAAAATGTGTGAACGTCTTTATGCAGGATGATGTACCGGAAACTGTCGATGGGGAACACCTGTAGTGATGTGAAAATTTGGCACTATACTAAAATCAATGACAGCCATTAGACTACTGTAATTTACATCTTTTGTTTAAAAATAGGGTTTTGTTATTTAATTTGAAGTAACATGACGTTACTTTGATGTAGGTTGATGGTGCAATTCGATATTCTTTGTATAAAATTGCTATAATAATTTATATATAAACACAGGGTATGTCAAACATACGTCAGAAAACAGAATTGAAAAAATTGCCAAAAGAATTTTTGTTAACAATTGTTTTCCATAATTGTTATAATGATATTCGGCATTAAAAAGGGTCACTTCGAATAAAGACGAGTAAATAGAACCTAATCAGGGAAAGATTGTAAGAATTTAGAAAATACTGGATACAATATCAACAGAACACCACATACAGTTTACTGGAGACAGCACCCTGTTCCAATTTAAAATTAAGCCAGTTTACGACAGGTACGTAGAGAACCACAAGAACATCGTACCACTTTATACGTACACTCGTCTTACTCATCACTACGTCGCACTAGGTACTAAGGTTAGTGCTGTGATCACATTTATAGTAGCAAATATTCAATATTTATGTGCGTGGTGAAAAAGAGCGTGGGTCTGCAGGATTTACAAAAGGCAGCAATATATCTACAACATATTTGCATATACATATTATGAAAGGATACCTGGAAAGGATACCATACCATCCCAGCAGTGGGAACACGTGCTAACCAGCTGTTACTTGAGCGTGACGAGTTGTAGCAACTGTGGCGAAGCGTATGCCGTGTCTATCTGAGGTGTCTCGGAAATAGAAATCAGAGAAAGATGAACAATGCAGCTGCATTAACAGCCAAAATCGCAAAGTGCACCACCGAAAGTAAATGCGTGGGAAAGGAGCAAAGGGTCTAGCCGGTTAAACATATGAAAACTGCACTCGCATCTAATGAAGGGTTCTTACGTTCTTATTGTTTTTCATCTAAATAAGCCACACAATTAATTTTATATCCCTAACGCGTAGAGTAAGGGAGTAATACGGGTGTCAAACCCTTTTCAGTATCTATTGAAGATATCTTTTTGAAATTTAAACTGTACTTGGCCATAATCTAATTATATTTTTCGGAAATTTTGTGACATTGGAAACCGTAAAAAACGAGAAGTAATTTTTTTGGTGGTGGTTTGTTATACTAACGCCTAAAATGACACCTACCAAATATATGTTGTTTGTTCATTAGTTAGCTACTACATGTTAAAGTTATAAAAGCGTTGAATTGGTGGAACATAGTTTTGTAAAACAAAAACCAACTACATATATGCATATGCTTCAATTTTTTACCAAGAACTACATATGTACATACTACGCTCTCGTGTTACGTGGTTACGCTCTTATAACAAAATAAGAAAATCCTGTGGATTTTATGTTTTGACCAACGCCACTTATGTATATGTAATACGAGTTGTCGACTATTTAAAAGATCAAGGTTTTCATGTATTTATGCCAGCGGAGAAGGGAAAAAGACCCCACTTAACAGTAGAGGAGGCAAATGCATCGCGATTTGTAACTAAAGTATGTTGGGCTGTTGAGGCTGTACATGGCGCTATTAGTGAAAAGCACCATTTATTGCATAATGTTCTGGACAACAAGCTTTTACCTGTGGTAGAATCATTGTGCAGAATAGCTGGATTCTTAAACAACTGTTTTGGTAAAAGACTGAACTCTGTTGTTGAATTCTAGTGTTAAACTGGCCAACACTATTATTCCCTTTATGAAGAAGCGACAAAATCAGCAAAATACAATGCAAGAATTGGTTGAAAATGAAAACTTAAATCGGCGTAGAAAATCTTTTACAAAATTATCTTCAACTAGTTTCATGAATTTTGCAGAACTAGTGAAACTGACCTTAAAATATTATTTACTGGCACTTATCAATTTTCACAAGCGGGATCCAAACCTTGAATTTGTAAAAGATCGGGAGAATATTATAAAAGTCAGAGTACGATCAAGACACATGAATAGCAAGACATATAATTGCTTTATCGAGTATAAGCCGAATTCGAATACCTATGAAGGAATTCTAAGATATGTATGTTTATGATTGTGCAAACGGAAACAGAACAGTTGGCTGCTGTGCTCATGTAGCGACGATTATTTACTATTTTGGGCACGCTCGTAATAAATCAAAAATTATAAAAACGAAATATTGACCTCCATGTTTGATGCGATCAACATAACTACTACTATTGAACATAATAGTGACTATGAATGAATTTTCACTATAATAGCCTTATTTGTAATTATGTATATACTTTGTATGATTTTATTATAATATATTATTTCATCCACATGTTTTATTATTTCCTATAGCAAAACGTAAACTTTACATCGTTTTTCAGTAACAATACTTAAAAAAATAGTCAAGATTGTCTTTACTAAACTAACATAAAATCGAGAGTTGTTTGCAACCTGGAAAGGAGCAGTGGTAACGCCCGTTCCTAAGTCCTAGAAGAACCGCAATCTTGCCGCTAGCTTCCTACCCATGATATCAAAGGTAGCCGAGCGACTATTATTGGAGCGGATTCAAGAGCATCTGGAGGAGAAGCAAATGCTATCTCTAGAGCAATTTGGTTTTAGACCAAGTTACTTTACCAACCATTACATAGCAATATTTCCAGCAGACATGGTTAATGCATTCAACGAGGGCTGCCAAGCAGGAATGATGACCATCGAACGAAAAAAAACATTCCACCAGATCTAGTTGAGTGGCCTGCTCTACAAACTCATCAACCGCAAGTTTCCCGCTCGAGTAGTGCGAATACTACATAACTATACAGTCGGAAGATTCTACATGGTAAGAAAAAAACTAATTGTCTGGCAGAGCTCGGTCATAAGACCGACCCTATTTCACATCTGAACGCATGATATCCCCGAATTCTCGAACAACAAGCTGGGGTTGTTTGAGGATGACACTGCCATCGATGCCCACTCTGCTGGCCGCATTACAGAAAATACAAAACCAGATCTCGCACTACGAGAAGTACCTCAAAACGTGGAGATTAACAGCCAATGCGGCAAAAACCAATATCATTGCTTCTACCCGCAGGAATAATCCCATTCACGTGCCGAGGTACTGAAAGTTCCTTGACGAGGCTTTAAGACCTGCCAATTTTGCGAGGTACATACCTCGGTCTAGATGCCACAGTAAAGAGGATGTGAGGAAGACCGCTGCTGCCGTATGGAAGCTGAGATCCATGCTACTGGGAAAAGCCGTCACGAGAGAAAAGTAGCTCTTGGTCCTCAAGCCAATACTGAGACCGATATTGACTCAAGGAACACTAAAATGAGCCCACTATAACATTCATAAGCTTCAGGTAGTACATAACAAATGCCTCAGCTTGGTGTTTGATGCTGATAGATGAACGCCTATAGAAGAACTACACAGATACGGGAATGCATTACTTGTATCACAACGAGATTCTGCGAAAAGACAGAGAGCTACGACAACGAGCTCATCAGAAAATACGGATACAAGGCTTGTACAGACTAAGCTCCAGCTGTCTTACCAATATGTAGGAATCCATCTACAGTAGCTGTATCTTAGCGCATGGGAAGGAAGGGAAACTATGAAGAGAACTAGTAGTTGGAGTCAAAATGCATCTGCTTTTAACATCGGCCCTGCCGGCGGTTTCTAAGAGGGCATTTCTCCGACACGGAGAACCACAACGTGGGAATAGTTGGACACGAGGAGCACAGCGTCACTTCTTTTGTATTACGTGTTAATTATATTTGAAGGCAAATAAATTTTTAAAATCTCAAAAAAAAGTTTCTCTTGGATTGCTAACAATTTATAATATTGTCAAGACTCTCATTGCTAACTAATGAGACCCTGAGTCAAATAGTATTTATGACAGACGTTTTTGCATCTTTTAGACAATCTACTTGTACGATGAAAATAAAATTCGGCACAGCGATTTAGTATTATTAGATGCTTTTTAGTGGTGCAATTTTCCGAAATGATCAAAATTATAGCAAAAACAAATATCCCCCTTGATCCAATAGAACTTTTTTGTTTTTTTTTGATTTACAAGCACAAAATTAGCATCACCTAATAGACCAGTTAAAATGTCAAAAATAAGGCCCTCGTAGAACCTTCGTATTATGCTTCGTTTTCGAGAAAAACAAGAAGGTTTGGAAGGATATATGGCTAAAAATAGTTTAAACAGCAAAAATCCGGGTAGGCCAACACTCAAATTTTACGTCGCTGTCGGAATTGTCATTTTAGGACAATTTTTCGATTACTCTTCAGTACTTCCTATGTAAACAACATATTCGAAACGATTAAATCATAATTTTTTGAGATATTTAAAGTTAACTGAAACTATAATAGATTATTTTTGTTTCTCATACTTGTTAAATTTGACAAGCTAATTAAGTGAAAATGTCACTACACAACAATTTTTCTAATCTTGAAATGCGAGATATGCTTTGTGTTGATGCACAAGAAAATTATTCCTGCCTTGCTGCTGCTCGAAAATATGGAGAAATGTATCCAAATAGAGTTCAACCTAATCGCATAACCTTCAACGCAACATTTTCAATCGATTAGGAGAGACTCGAAAATTTAAGCCCAAAAATGATGCGGGGCGACCTAACAATTTGACTGCTGATCAGGAGGACGACATTTTGGTACGAATCGCTGATAATCCTGAACTAAGCACTCGGCGTTTATCAGTAATGACTGGAGTAAGCCACCCTACAGTTTTACCGTTTAAGTTAAATTAAAGTTTATAATGGAATCTCAGTTGGCTACATTTTTTTTACTAATTTCGTGTGTACAAAACTGAGGCAACTGGTCTGCAAGTGAATGCTGATTTACGGTATAAATTGTCAAACATTAAGCACTAATACTAGGAGCATAACTACAGATTTATGCGGGACAAATTGGCCTAAAGAGCTCTACTTTGGGTTGATTAGGTCGCATTGGTCCGCAAACGTCAAGTGGGACGGACCCTCTAGTTTTTAAATCATTCGATAACGAATTGAGCACAATATTTGAGGTACATAGTAAAAATTGAGTACTACATATCAAGACCGTGACATTGGATAGACACATAATTGTTCTAAATATTGACAAAATGAACTAAGCAACATATAATAGACACTAATTTCTTAGATTAGTTTGACAAGGATCCGTCCAGGCTGAAGTTGAACAAATCTATTAATTTTACATACCTCGATAGCGCGACGAACATAAATTCTGATATACATACCTACATATGTATAGGTACAGCGCACCTTTCGGTACTATGGTTTAAGACGGCTTTGGTCAAATTTTGTGAGAGCCGGCGTAATTGACTTTTACACAATTTAAATTTACTGAATCAAATTTGCAACAATTAAGTTACATAGGTACTTAATTAGCCGCGTTCCTTGTATGATAACTCTGACAATAACAAGTACAAAGTATAGAATATTGCGTTATAATGTCGAAAATTAAGTAATAATTGCTTATTGCAAACTAAATCATATTACAGCAGCTGAAATATACCAAAGCTTCCGTTATGTATGTGTTAATCGTATTTATACACAAAAATGTAAAATAAGTAATTATTATTAAGCATTTACTTTATGCAAAAATTAATATATTTATGTAAACGTTCGCACGTTCTATTTCTAGGAGCAGAAAGTACATATATTGTGACAATAGCGTAAGTATTAGAAAAATGTATATATTAAATGTTGGCGTAACCAGTAATACAACATAATTGTGCTTTCATAGATTTTATAGTTACAAGGTTAATGGCGTTAATTGTTAAGAAAATAAAAATATTCAATTTTGCACATACACATTCTCATACAACCTGCGCAATGCATGTATTTTGTGTAATTAATTAGTTATTTTTACACAATCATTGTTTTATATCGCGCTTCCAGTAATACGTGAGAACAGGATACCACCATTATACATGTTAAGCTTTAGTTTTACTTTATACGCGATTAGAGAATTTAGTGATATACCCTTCGAATCTGTACAAGGGAATGTAAAGTTACGTCTCGTAATCTTACTATGCATTCAAGTCTGTACTTCCTATTACTTACTAGTGCATTTGTGGCTAAATATATTAATTGAACTTGGAAAATTTTGACAAAATGAAATATGATGATTACTTATATAAATGACGCAAGATATAATTTTCATATCGAATGTTAATTGATGTATCTAATTTTGATATATAAGGGAAGACACTTTGAGTTTATGTAAGCATGTATGGGAACAAACTTTAACGAAAGGTCTGTAAACGGGTTTATTTCCACGTATAGGTTTTTCTTATATGTCTATGAAGTTGTAACAAGCTGATTTTTATAGTTCACAATTTTAGTATTTATAACTGACAAATACGTAACCTTCGACACCATGGTAAGGTTTTACAGTTTTGCAGTATCTTTAATGTCCAGAGTTGGTATCCAATCAATTTCTTTTACTACGTTAAATATAGTGGTGCTGTTTGTTATTGCTTAATAGCATGTTTTATTATATTTACGTATTATTTTTTTAATTCTAGATAAAACGGAAAAAATATTCTTGTTGAGACTTTGTAGTTCTTCTCCAATTTGGTAGTAGTTTTAATGTAAAATATCGATATGATTTATTTTTGCGCTTTGGTTTAATCACTCTGACTGCGGCGAGGCAACATTACAAAAAAACTAAATTCTAGGATTATAGTCGAACTGGTGAATGCGTGACTAAATAGGTATTATTGATCAACCCTTGCGGCAATGCATCATATGTCTTACTTCCAGAAGTAATATATTTTCCAAATAAGACGTTCTTTGGAGAGACTGACAATAAAGAAAAAAATGGAACTCACACAATCACTCACCAAATCGAAGTGTAACCACCAATGTCGAAAAAGAAATTGGTCGATAAAGCTTGTGGTCACTAGAAATGGCTCGGTAAATGACGTGAACATACTATACAAGCCAGCCGTCGTATACAATAACTCGGCCATTGTCTGACTTGGTTAGAAAAACAAGTCAACATGTGACATTACATACCACAATTGCCTGAGAATAAAATTTAAGTTTTTGGAAAAGATATGAAGTTAAACGCCAAGAGCTTTTTTATGGAGGTTGAGTTCTCTACCAATCAGCAGCCGTAAGATATATAACATTATGAAAATTATCCGGATAAACCTACACAATCCGTCAGCGCATACGTAAGCACTCAAATAAATAATCGGTATGAATGGAAATGAAATGAATGTTTGTTCGGGTATTTACTGCTAACGAAATCCAATGAGCTTATTATATAAAATTATTTAAACCTAAGAGATAATGAACCCATTACTAGCCATAATTCGATTAGTGTAAATTCTCTCATTTTTTCATCTAATAATTACTAAATACATACTTACAAATAAAGATATTGTGATGTTTTTTTAATATTCATACTTACAAAAATATATGTAGTACGTCGTGGGACTTTGGTTGGGAGTGAAGCATTTAGGAAAAAATAGAGCTCATAATAATTGGTTATTATTTTAGATATAGAGGACTACTACGATAGGGTTAAGGACCTATTGAGTAGTGGTCCTTGTAAGTCAATTAGTAAAAGTTCTTTGCCGAAAATGATTAGAGACGTAAACAATGTGTTTAAAGCATGCAACAATCTTATTACTCCCTACATTAGACGTAAGCTACATGTTTCCAACCTTGCTCTACCGAAGTTATACTGTTTACCCAAAATTCACAAACCTGGTAAGTCGGTGAGGCCAATTGTGCCAGTGAATTTAATAATTTTTCTACACAGCAACCGAGTTTTTTAGTCAAAAATGCATTCGAATTTATTAAACAAATTCAAAATATTCAGTTGCAGACATACCTGAAGGACTTGTTTATTCAAAACAATTTAAGCCAACAATGCGTTCAGGAATATATTCGCGTAACTGGTTTCTGTATGAAGCAAAATAGATTTCAATTCAACAGTAGTTTTTACGACCAGTGAAAATGGACGGCAATGGGTAACTCCTTGTCACCCATTTTAGCTAACCTTTTCATGAGCCGTTTTCAAAAGGACTTAGAATCGACGGGCGACTATTTTCCTAGGGTTTGGCTAAGGTATGTGGATGACATTTTGCCGATTCTCTACACTAAGAAATGTAATTTGACGATTTTCTTAAAAGTTTAAATAATAGGCTTAAAACCATAAAATTTACATATGAAATTGATGAATGAATCGTTTGAAAACAATCATAATATTGATCATTTAAATGTAAAATTAATTCAACCGACTTGTATTTGTAAAGGTCTAAATGTTTTTGATTTACAAAAACAAGTCGTGTCTAATGAACACTGACAACGTGCCTATTCCACATTCGTCATTGGCTGCGTTCATAACAGATTAGCGCTAGTTCTACGCAACGGAGCGATCAGTGCTACAACTGAACGGCAAAATCTCCGTTTTTTACGCTATTTACACAAACGTCATTTTTGACACTTGAATGGATGTATGGTTTGATGATCGCTGATCGCTACCAAAGTAGCAAAAATTGTTTCGCTACTTAAAATGGCGATTGCTCACTGAGCGCTCACTTATTATAGGGAGCGCTCAGTTGTTATGAACGCAGCCATTGTTTTCGTGAATGCGAAAGTAGTGATACGAATCGGATTACCGTTGTTTACCTGTAACTTTTTGGTTTTTTTGTTAGGTTCTTTTTGTAATATTATTTAATTTTACTAACTCCTTGATCATAACAGCAGTACTGTCGAAACGCGTTGGCAATTATCGAAGTGTTTGGTGATAATGAATTAGTGTTGTACATACGTACTTCTACAATCAACGCCTACATAGATGTTTCCTTTAATATTATTGTTTTCTTTAAGACAATTGTTAGATCTAATACAGTGTGTTACAAATAAATTTATTTTATAGTAATACATAGTACTACAAAAAATTTACGTATTATACAGGCAACAAAATCAACTACAAAACTAAGACGAAACACACGTAATATTTGTTCATATTCACTGATTCTAAATAAACGTACTTACCCCCAGCACGCTTTGAAGTGTTTCCGTCAATCCGCTGAAGTCGTATGTTCCATCATCATTAGGCTAAGGGATAAAATTATGATAATTGAATTGTTTCTAATATATACATACATTCATTTTACTCTTTTGCACAGTATAAAGTGCAAAAGAGTAAAGCATTTTACAAAATTTCTCTCCAAGATCGACAATTATTTATCAACTAGTTAATTTAGTGTATATTTTTCCAAATATCTATTACGTGTAGAAAGGGTAATAAATTTGGCTGGTTATGCATATCCCTCACTAGTGGTAATTCGATATACATATGTAAATTACAAAACGAATACTGTTGTTGCTAACGCAAACAGTAAACTGTAAAATTAAGTTGATGCAATAATCTTGCAGCGCCGATTAAACCCTTAACAACTGCTCTAAATTAACATATTATTTCTTTTTAATTATAGCGTGAATGTGGAAAGTGACTAATCTCAAAGCATTTTGCAATTCTGAAACTAACTGCGAAAACCAATGAAACTCTAAATCTCTATTTCAATGTAATTGTGACTGCTTTTGCGGTTATAATAACAGTGTGAAAGCATTACTTGTTATCTTGTTTAGGGACTGCATGTTCCACGAATAATTGAATACCTATTTAACCTGCCACTTGAAAACCGTTTTCTGAAATTTAGAAAATGATTTCGTTCTTATTAAACAGGATTCTATTAAAGGTATGATAAAAAAGTCGATACAGTGATGAAAATTTCATTTTCTAATCACGGAAACGTAGAACTATCTAATTTTCTCCAATGGATTTTAGACATAAGTAGACATTACTTCTACTAACGTTGAATTAAATTATTTCTGCTTGCTTTTTGCAATAAATATGAATATGATTTTAAATTAGTAACACACAGGCGAAATACCAAAGTGAGAATACATGAAACAGTAATATGGTCAGTAGAGAAACTCAGCATTAGGTGTCGTGTTTAGAATTGGCATATTGAAACGAAGCAAGGTGCTAACTAACGTAACTGAATTGTGACCAATGTTAGAAGACAATTGTATAAAAACCAGATTGATTAAAATTATACGCCTAAAGAAGGACACAGACAAAGGCGATTGTAAAAGGTATTTAGCAAAAATTTAGCAAAATATGCATAACACTTATTTATTAGGAGTACGTATTTCATAAAATACCTATAAACAACTAGTTGGCTTAACACCAGAATAAATCAATTTGTATTGTAAGTAACGATATTAGTAAATTCAACTAAAAGTCAACTAAAGAACGTGAATTTTCATATATTTTACAAAAATACGGAAACAACTTACCACACTTAAGCCACCAATTAATCCAACGATAGCGTCAACATCTACTCCACCTTCAGGCTAAAAGTAAGAAATGATTAATTATTAAACTGATTTAGTGTTACGTTTTGCTACTACTTCTTTTTATTTAAAAAATATCGTCGTCTAAGTTTCGAGTAGTGTACGGATAAAATATTGAGTGTAAGCCAATGATATAGAATCGGTAATAGATATACAATATACAACAGAAATATAGCCAGAGCTAATACTATACAGACTATGTTCAAAACATTAGGACCAACTTGAAAATTTTTGTATGTTAGAATATTACTAAAACTCATGCATTTTATGTACATTAGGGACTAGTAATACTATAGGACGCATCTTGACAGTTGAAAACATTAAATACAATAGAAAATGTGTGGAATGTTTGTCCAAATTCCAGACAAATCAATATCATAGCACAATACATGTGATAAAATAACGCTAAAATTACACAAACTATTACAGCTTACATCAGCAGTATGACCAAGGATCAAGGACGTAACTAAGGCAAGATGTAGAATTATGGACTGCACTAGACTAGTGTAGCCCTTCCTCCATTCCATACAAAGTGTAATGTAGTTTTAGTATTATATATTTTAATATATTTTAATAATTATTAATTTAATGTCGTCTTACTGTGCTTAAACCACCGAGAAATGATGCAATCAGGGATTGCACTATGTCGGTATTTTCTTCCTCACTTTCTTCGTCCTCTTCTTCTTGACTTTCCTTTACTTGATGTGTAGTGTGTGTTGTATTTGTAGCAACCGAAGTAACTACGGATATTGTTGTAGTTTCTAATACATCATCTTCCGTTATGTCAGATTTCTGTTTATTTAGTTCTGTACTATTTAAAGTTACGGTATCATCTTGTAATTTATGGTGTGTAAGCGCAACTCGCAATTTTGATATTTTCTCTTGTTGAATACTATTTTCATCGTCAGGTTGTGCATACGGCTCCTAAAATTCGGAAGTATTTTAGATACATTAAAACTAAGATGGACTACACTCTACCTATACAGTATCATTAATGTAAGTATATTTGAACAAATAATAAATCAATATCCTTATAATGACAATATTGTTTGTTGATTTTCCGAAATAGTCACTTTTCAAGCGAAATAAATTGTGTACATAAAACAAAGTAATAGCTGTATTAACTGTGAACATACAAAAAAATGAGATTAATTAAAAACTGTTTGAGATTATTTGTAGTAATTCAACTACATTCGCATCTATTTGCTTTATATGACCATCGGATAGTTAGCTAATAATATATTAAATGAGAGTAGAGTTGCATATACTTACATGATTTACTAAGTGTTTTGTCCGGGTGGTTTGAAAAACAACCACTGTAAGAAATACTACACACATTATTTTTGACTTGGTTAACATATTCAAACTAAGTCTATTATTTGTTTTCTCTGTGTGTCTAGGTGGAGGTACTGTCATTTTTGTTGAGTAGAGTTCCAATATAAAGGCAGAATACACTTGCAATACACTTAAGTGGCATGGTACGCAACTATTAATAACATCAATTTCAGCAATTTACAAGAAATAGTAAAACACACAAACGATTACAATCGTACAACTAATGTCATAAGTGTGCATGCGTAAGAAACCTTAACGTTCGAATATCTGTATGATTGGATGCATGACGATAATTATATAGAATTTTTGAGTTGCTTTGTCGCATTATTGTCGAGGAAACTTAAATATAGACTTTTCGAATAAAACGTTTTGAAATTACAAATTTGTGCACGTATTTTAAATTGTTCGAGTGATGAAATATTACTAGTAAATATTATCTTTCAACTAGCACATTTATACAGTGTATCTGGTGTAGTAGTAACAATGATTTGTATCTGCTTAAAATAGATTCAGATTTAACTAGGTTCGTATGCAAAATCTTGCGTTGTACTTTTTGATTGAAAGTAATGACACGCATACATACATATATGGAAACTGCATGCATAACAGAATATGCCTAAATTGGCGGTATATATGAATACATGAACCACGGATTTATATGCCATACAAAGTAACTTGCAAGTATTGTGTTGACAAGTTATATGATTCGAGAAAAATAATGTATATTGTAGCAAGACATACTTATTGAATGCAGTTACATAGTTAATTAAATGGTAAAAGCTACTTATCTATAAATATCAACCGAAATAAATAATAAATCTTCTATCCACAAACTCCATAGATTCCTACTTAATTGACGGTACACATCTTTCTTGAAAACTGCCTTGATTCCTCCTCTTCCTAAAACACCCAAGGTTAATAGTTGCAGTCACCTCAAATCAATATCTATTCTTCCTTTGCTTTCAAACATGCTAAAAAAGGTAGTTTAACAGCAAACGGCAAAACTTTTGCAAACTACATTCTTCCAAATCAGAAGTCTGCGTCTGTTAGCTAAATTGAGCTATGTTAGTTTTGATCAATCATCGTTAAATGTTATTCTTTATCACTTGGACAATCGCATACAACTGATCGGTGTTAATGGTGTCGTGTAGATGGATTTAAGGAATTTTATATACTACGTCTGTAATTTATGATTTTGTGAAATACGATTTAAACAAAATGTGCTCATAATTTTACTCTCTAGGTCCAGGCGCATTTCGTTTTTTGTTTAATTTCATATAAATTAATAAAATTTCTGAAAATTGAAGAAAATACATTCTATTCTATTCTATTCTATTATTGTTATAATCAGTGTTGTAAGTGTGGTATTTTTCCGCAGAAATTTGTCCGTTACTGAAACTGAATGATAATATGGTTTGCTGCCATTTTTCTGTTTCCTAATTATATGTTTCTTTCAAACAGATAGAGGCACACGCTGTGAGTACTACAGATAAGAAATTGCGTGTTAATATTGGAAGTGTGATACAATGCACTAATAACACTGTTAAACACACATTTTGTGACATGGATATTATTGGGCGTTTCATATGTATTTCGGCATTCTAAAAACAAATTTGAAAACAGAAATTGCCTATCACCCACGAACTTTTAATACGACGCATTCTTATATTTATGTATCCTATAGATATATGAAATGCATGTTGGATACATGTGTTCATATAAGTACTATACTGCACCACTCTGTATAATGACTCAGCAATAACACATATGTTGTAAAACTTGTGTAACAGTGTTAACAGGTTGGTTGAAAAGTACCAAGCGTCACATGCGCTTTGCAGTACCAATGGTGTGGAGAGAACCGAAAGACCATGCCACAGATTGTTACTTTTGCCTCACCAACATACGGGGCATCGGCCCGAAGTGCAAGCATACTGTGCAGTATCCCAATTTACCATCCGCTTTACGGCCCGTCGCCCATAGTGAAAAATATCCTATCCCAAAACCACCAGAATCGTGGAGTTTGGACGAAGAACCTGAATGGGCCAGCGATTCAAGTAATAATAGGCAATTCGAATAGGAAATCGACATAGATCCAGACTTTCAAACACCAGAATGTTCAATGAAACCTCATTTAATTCCACCAGCTGAACTGAATGATTTAGTTAGAGATTTAAAACTCCAAAATCACAGTCATAGCTCCTAGCATCTAGGTTAAAAGGATGAAATCTTCTTAGAAGTGACGCGCGTATAACTGACTTCCGAAAACGTGAAGAAATACTTGCACATTATTTCGCTGAAGAGAGACTTTGATATACTGCACGAATGTTGATAACTTATTTGATGCTTTGGGACAGAAACATGAACTAACCAGTTGGCGTCTATATTGATTCCAGTAAACTTAGCTTAAAAGCAGTTTTACTTTACAACGGCAATAAATACCCATCTATACCTATAGCTCATGCTTTTCATATGAAGGAAAGGTATGAGAATATGCGATATCTCCTAGAATACATCCAATATAAAAAGTATGAATGGTCAATCTGTGGAGACCTAAAAGTAATAGCGCTGCTTCTTGGATTGCAACTGGGCTATACGAAATACTGCTGTTTCCTATGTGAATGGGACAGCCGTGCACGAAGTCGTCATTATATATAGAAAAAATGGCCACCGCGTCAAGCACTAACTCCTGGTCAAAAAAATATTAAACTTGAACCACTGGTTGATCCTAAACACGTATTTTTACCACCACTGCATATAAAATTGGGCTTAATGAAAAATTTCGTTAAAGGACTAGCTAGGACCGGTAGAGGGTTCTTGTATCTGAAGCAGATATTTCCGAAAGTTAGCGAAGCAAAAATTAAAGAGGACATATTTGTTGGACCACAAATACGAGAACTGACAAACAACAAATGACGAATTTGACAACAAGCTGACTGACGTTGAACTAAGAGCATGGCGAGCGTTTAAAACAGTTGTGACCAATTTCCTTGGAAATCTTAAACCCGAAAATTACAAAGATCTTGTATCTGAATTACTTAGTGCTTACAAGGAAATGGGATGTAACATGTCATTGAAAATTTACTTTCTGGATGCTCGTCTCGATTTCTTTCCGGAAAATTTAGGTGCCGTTAGCGACGAACATGGGGAGCGGTTCCACTAGCATGTTGCAATCATGGAAAAGCGATATCAAAGCAAATGGAATCCTTCTTTACTGACTGGATACTGCTGGACATTACTCCGGGATGACGCAGGGACAGAATATCGCCGTAAAATATCCGCAAAATCATTTTGAAGTATGTATAACATTAACCACATTGATAACCATATTGATAAATTTCAATTTAACAATAATATATTATGTATTTTGTATAATATATGGAAGCATTTATATTACGAATTTATGCTGTATGTTTCTACGAATTAAATAAATAAACAAATAATGTGTACTAAAAATTCTATGGGTGATACAGTAAATCCAAAGTCATTTTCTGCCTTCTAGTGTAATTTTACATCACGTACACCATGTTTTATCCATGTCACAAAAAAAAGTTGATTTTTGTTGAATAGTGTAATTAGATTGTATTTTGCTAGCACCTACATTTGCTTGCTCAGCGTAGATACATAGCTAATAGTAAGGATGTAAATTCATACATTTATTATTAGTAGTAGTAAACACAAATAAAAATTTTGTGAACTATCTTCAAATAATACTATACCATCATCAATACACTATACTACTAAAAATGCCAATGTATCAGAGCATCGGAATCTTTACGACAACTGTTAAAAATAATTAATCAGCACTTTTCAACGCAATGTATACCGTATCTCTTTTTGAAAAATGTATACGCCATTCAATTTTTAAGACGCCAACTTTACGGCAGCATCAACACTTGCGACGCAAAATTTAATTTTGATGCTAAAATTCTGATGCCAACTTCATGCAACGCCTGGAAAAATAAATATTGTATAGATAGGAGAGCTTATTTTGCAATTTTAGATATACATATTAATCCTAATAGAATTTGGTCCGAATCAGATTTTCTTTCACTTTCCTAAAATTGATTTTTCCCCTTTGCACAAAACTCATTGATCTGTTGAATCTGTCCCAAATCATATTTCCATAATTATTCGTAATTATTACTAAATATTTCGAATATTCTGAATTCTAGCTTTAAGTTTACACGACTCAATTTTTTTACTTATTCCATACTTCGGATGTGATCATTGCTAATGCAAAAATTACCTGTGATCTTCGTTCGCTTATCATGAAATCATTATTCGCTATCTATCAATAAGTCAACCCAATAAATCGGCGGTGTTAGGGTTTGGACATATTTTTGGTATTGTCTCAGATCAAGATTTCTATTAACGGCGTACCCTTTCCAGACTTTGACTGTTCTAGAAATCTTGATACCTTAATTTGATTGAAAGAAGCTTCTTCAAAGAGCTGGGTGTAATGTAAAGGTAGTATACGCAAATAAAGATATGATCATGTATATTTTCGCTGCCAGCATGCAACGAGTTTAGAATGCTTCTTTAAGATTTAGTATGCTAAAGTGCCCTACTAAAATGATCTCGTTGGGATAACATTCGCGATTAAAAATTTCTTCAATTCCATAAAGATAAAACAAAAGTAGCACATTGTGGAAAATAGAAAGATATTAAATTTCTATTTTTTGGAGTTGGAAATTTCGAACTACATTTCTAGTTAGAAACATTTCCGAAAAATGTTGTAATATGTCATTTTAATGTTAATTTAACAAATTGTTAGTGAGAATTTAACTCTTTTAGAAAAAGGTATGATTATTATATATAGACTATATGTTCGCAGTAAATTATAGTTTGCGTTTACCTTATGTTACAGGCATTAATTGATGTATTAATGTTAAATATGTTAGCTGGTAGTATCAATTAATTATACATACATATATTGTATCTTAGCTTTTAAGCTTTTAATATACACATTCCTTGTTGGTGTTAGTATTGTTTCAAACATCGAGGTCGTTGTTTTATTGAGATTCTTTGATTTATAATAAATTACTTTAAGTAATTACAATGTGTAATTAATACACTTAATTTTTTTATAAAAATTGGTGAATATGGGTTTCCACGGCCGAGTGGGACATAGAGAGAATACATAAAATCGGTTTTCGGCGAATATTATCTCTCTAATATTACTTCATCCAAATTTAAGTGCCGCATATGGCATGGGCTAACAAGGAAACTACCACAATGATAGTACAAAGAAGGTCATTTTAATAAATCCAGAAAATTGGCCGCTTGCAGTATCTCAAATGTTAAAAA
This sequence comes from Popillia japonica, assembly GCA_004785975.1. Lineage (NCBI taxonomy): Eukaryota > Metazoa > Arthropoda > Insecta > Coleoptera > Scarabaeidae > Popillia > Popillia japonica. The sequence continues at coordinate 9,540 of ML219615.1, read as the reverse complement.
CCTTAAGTATTAGGAATTCACATGCAATAGATTCAAAAATAATAATTTTGTGGCTTTATTAAAATTACTTTCTTTGTGCTGTGATTGTGTAAATGTTCATTGTTAGCCCAGTATTAATATGCGGCACTTAAATTTGGATGAAGTAGTATTAGGGAGATAATATTCACCGAAAACCGATTTTATGTAGATATTCTCCCTATGCCTCACTCGGCCGTGGAAACCCTGTATGTGTTACTGTATGCAATTGTGTTGATGTTTAGACACGAAGTGAATATATTTACATACATTAAGAACAAAATTTTACATAAAATATTAGTTGTAGTACTTATAAGTGTTGTAATAGTTTCATTATACCATTTTTAGATACACTTGGTAATTGTTGTATAAAGTAATATAAGCCAATATTATCTAATTAGGCTTTGTGTCATTGAAGTATAAGAGAAACCATAAGAGAAACTTGAAGTAAAATATGCTACAGCATATTTTTTGGAAGGGGAGGGTAATGCCACATAAAGTTCCATTATGTAGTGAAGTAGATCTTTGATCAGTTCACCGGAACCTCATTGACAAAACGGAAGACAGCCAGACAGCTAATCTGCTGACAGAGGATTACGGACGATAGGATTAACCGATAATCTAGGTCGGAGTTTTTAGTAAGTAGTCCTAGAGTAAGGTTCGAATAAAGAGAAGCTTAAGATTATAAGAATATATAAATAAGTAATAAATAAGTTAAAAGTAAAGGCAATTTAAGTGAGCAACTCCTAGCAGCAAGTGAATGCCGCTACCATTTTTAAGTTAGGCCTACCCTGGATTCAGTCGCGGTACCAGTACCTACCATTCTTCCCAAATAGTAACGATACTTGACATAGTGAACTGACCGAAGATCTATTATTTCACTACGTAATGGAACTTTTCGTGGCAATATACATATTTTATGAACTTTATGTTCTTCTTAGATCTTGCTAAGAACAGCTGTAATTTATGTACAATTAGTCATACAAATTATCCAAAATTTTTAGTAATACTCTAAAAAAAAATGAATTATTCATTATCCAAAAGATCGGTACCACATAATTACCAATTGATTAATTGAGATGTAATATCATTGTTCATAAACATTTTTCTCATCCATGATACTATTTAGATAATGTTATGAATAGGTATGACTAGTTTTTTAATATATTTGACAGAAGATTGTTATTTTGGTTTATATGATCCTATTTTGTTGTTTCTATTCAGTTCTGTTATAACATAATAGCTTTGGATGATATACTCATTTATTTCGTTTGTCCGTTTTATCCTCCGCTTGCTGACATCTTGGATAGACGTAAGTACACTTACGATCCCAGTTGCGCGTAACACTCTTAGATTTTGGAACTTTCTTTGTCATTGTTCCGTTTGGTTCGTTTATATTGAAGTACTAAGTCTGTAGCTTTTTATCACAGCCAAGTGCCACTTGCTTTACTACTGCCATCAGCTAAGTTGTGGGCAAAGTCATTGTAAACCCTACTCCGTTTATTTTTTTTTGTTAAGGCAGTAGCAACTTTAATCTGATTGTACTGGATTTTGAATATAGGATAATAAGATTGAGTAGTAAATAAGTTGTATTTCTTTCTTATCTTATATGTACCTATACTAATTGTAAGGTACAACAAAGAAAATTTAATTATTTGTTATATGTCGTCTCTTTTGGCTCTTTATTATGATAGCAAATATCTTATAATTAACCCAATATACATATCTAATATCGGTACATTTAAATGTTAGGTTTTAATAACGTGTATCGCAATATATGTATGCATGTATATGTCTACACAACAAATTTTCTAGTTCTCTCAATTACTATTGCGTAATAAGAGTAGATAAATGCAAATATACCTCTTTGAGTTAATACACACTTTCAGAACGTACTGCTTTATACTACCAAGGTAAGCACCTACATACAGAAAAATGTCTTATCTGAATATATAATAGGGTTTTTGTCTTATCGGGTTCTGAAACCGCTGTCGTATTCAAGGAATTTCTTGGCACTGTTTCAGATTAGAAAGTCAATTGTATTCACTATACCTATATTTACAGTTTGCGTGCTGATGTTATATATCAAATGTATCTATAGACAAATGATTTACTAATATTCTGAGTAATTATGTATTACTCATGTGCTGTGTAATTACAAAATAAATTAGAATGGTAGTCCAGAATAAGATATAATATCTAGTTAAACATAGTAAGAAAAATTCTAATAAATGTATTTAATTGAAAGTAATACATACACCGTTTTTTCAATTAACTGAACGCAGTTATAAACATTCTATGTTTACAATTTATTTAGGAAACCACATTAAATATGGATACTACATGATGTGTCATTTTACCAGATAAATACTAAGATAAGGTTTTACCACACTATGTACTATGATGCCGCATCTATCAATATTATCCAAAATCACCTTTTTAATGTCATCAGAAATCCATTTCGAAGAAACCTATTCTTATACATACGAAATACCCTACCAACAAGAAAACTAGAAACTCCATGGAAAATTTAATTTAAATTTTAAATTTAAAGTTTAAACTTCCAAAGCCTACTACATACATATGTATATGTTTCATGCATAAAATATTTGACTACATTTAGAATTAATTGCCATTTATAGATTTAATTTACACATCCTACATACCAAACAACATATACTTACTGGACGGGAAAACTTTGAATGTAAATATAAAACCGAAATCTAAATGTAATATGTACTTTATGTTGAAACATATTTGGGGCATTCTTATATTGTGTACGAGTTGTTTATAGCTTTAGATATAGTATGTATTTGTGTGGTAAATGCAAGAAATTATATTACAAAAACGTAAGCGGATGAGACAACACTTCTCATATTTATGTTAAAATTTATCAAGGCTTCATAGATTTCCTGATTGTTTGACACTTTTTAATCCTATCTTGTAGACGTTACTTTTTTTAAGCTAATTTTTTTTGGACCGGTCAGCATAATGTTGATTGAAGATTTATGGTAAGATCACTACACATTTTTAAGAATTTTGTGGATGAATTTGATGTAATTTATTAACGCAGCGCAAGTAGTTAAATAGAACAGAAACTTTACTTCATGTTAACTATCATTAATGTATAATTAAACTTTTTTAATGAAACTATTACTCGTTTGTTTGATATTGTTGCTCTTTTAAGAACTGTTAAAACTATTTAACTCGTGCGTCCTTAAATCCCTGATAACCTAAATTTTTAATGAGGCAACGTGATAAAGCCGTTGCTAAATTTAAAAATTCAAACATTGCGAGTACCTACTAGAAAAACGGTAAGAACTACTACTTTTGCGTTAAAAAATTAAATAAAAAAACTTATTTTTATTGTTACATCGCATAAAGCTTTTCATAAATTGGCGTAATCGACTGTTTTTCTTCTTTCAAATAGTAGTAACCCATCGTCGTTTAGTCGTCGTTTTTAGAACCAATATCTAAAATAAGCGTCTTCCTTTACCAATAGAATTTTTGAGACCAGTAGATACACCATCTGTAAATGCTTGTCTGGGTGTTGTAACATTAACATCTACCCGCATTTTTTCCTGTGTGCCTTTCATTCAGCCATGTTTCGTCTAAATAATAGATTGAGTGTAGCTCATTTCTATGTTTTGATATTGACGATCTATATCTTCGTCTCCACAAAACAATGTCACCACGTTCAAAAAGTAAACTTTTGCAATTACGTTTTAAATATCTGTAAATACATACATACTCTGCATTATATAAAACACTTACATAATTAGTACCCAAACTTACATAAAATTAAGCATCTTCATTGATGTATACAAGGTTGAACGACTCATTGAAGGTATATCTTGTTCTTCCCTTATTTTCTTTAATATTTTGTTAAATGTGGTTCTCCATTGTAAAAAAGTATTATGTGTATTATGATTTTTCTTATCGTGTATTTAATAGTCTCGTTAAATGTAGCAACGCCATTTATCCAACTCGGTTTAATGGTGCCCTTTAGATTTATATTCACCAAGAATACGAGAAACACGTCTTCGTAATACCTATTATTATTGTTGAATATAAATATACTTACATATTTATGACTATTTATGTATGTTACCTAAAGTGGTTGAAATTTGCGGTGATCTCTGTGCTCTTTAGTGTAGGATTACTACCAATAATTTTCTTGTACCTACATGTTCAGTATAACTTGCTTTTCCTGTAGAAATGCTCATGTGCCAAAATGGTGCCAAAATCGCACGTTTTCTTGGAGTGGATATTGATAGTCCACTTGTATTACGCTGTGGATCCATTTTGCACAGGCAAATACATAGTTAAAAAATGATTTTCTTGTTTAAACGTAGTAGAAACACAAAAAGATAATAAACAATATTTAATGTAATATTTATTCAATCCGCTATGTCTACAATATAGCATCACTAAAATACCAAACTTTGGCAGGATAAACATAAACGGCAACAAACCAATCGTAAGCCTATATTTTGGCGGGCTATTTTCAAGTCACTATGCACCAATTAATTCACATACAGAACAAAATTATAGATACTCTGTGTTTTGTGTTGGTTTTTTTCTTAATTCTGTTGTCAAATGAAATGATTCATCTAGAGATTTGACATTTCTATTCTCAATTCTGACAAGAGCTATAATACTATATGCCTGAACAATTCAACTTGGTACCATTTCTGCAACTGTATCTGCGGATATTTTGTATTGCGGAAATCTAGTATCAATAACAAAATTAAGAAGTAGAGAACTATGAAACTTTATAAACTAATATATGAAATAATTTAGGCAAATAGGCAAACACTAAATTATATAAATTACGATTACTACATAAAACGCATATGTACAACAAATATATAAAATTGTTGGCATAAAATTAATTGTATGCCGTATTAGCATTAAAGTTGTCGTTGCTTTGTAGGCAACACCACGTAATTGTAAGTCAGGCCTTTGCTGCATCAAAAGATTTAGCGACGATGTTGTTGCAACTACAAGCAACACTTCGGATGTCAACGAATCCTCCGTTGCACAGCCGACAACGATCGCGCAAGACGGCCCACGATCTCATGGAAGGATACACTCGCTATTTGCATCACCACAACCATTCCTCGCTCAAACACGTTTAAGCGGCAAGATCAATTCGCCATTATGCAGCGAATATAACTACATATGGAACCTCCATACACTAAGAACGACCGGTTTCGGCCACCCTCGTCGGTCTCCATGGCGCCGGCATTTTCCAGCTGTCGGAGCCGCTCAGTAAAAAATGCGGCGATAGCAGAAGTCGAAACTCACTGCGTAAGGCATATTCGTTTATCTGTTTGGTTAGTTCACTTTGGTTAAAGTGAACAAACCGGAACAAACTAAAAATCTTGAGTCACCAAAACCAGCAACATTAACAGTTACTTTATAAAAAAAAGAACCCAACCAGATCAGTTTCTTAAGAAACTGGACTAACTTAAAATGACCAAACAGATAAACGAATACGCCTATATGTCTATAGAAAGCCTTGATGCTCTGAAAATTTTATGGATGTATTTTCGCGAGTTAAGATTATGCACGGTGTGCTCGTCAATTATTTCCCCCAGTGTTCTAACATAGCGGTCTACTTTAACGGTGTGTTTGGATATCACGCCAATGTAATGATATATAAGTTGCAGTTAAAAATAAACGATTCATTAATCTATATCTCTTCATTAGTATATTAGCCTTATAAATATAATTACCGTATTAATATGGTAAATAATATCTCATACCATATTAATATTGTAGATGTAGCAAATCTTAAAATGTATGTAGATAAAATGGCGTCATATACCTTACCATTTTGTCGTAAATGTATTACAGTTAACATAAGTGTAGCTACAAAAAAGTGTGATTCTCAAGATTACGGAATTCGCAAAGTATACAAAGAAAGATAATTTAGAAAAAATATTTTAATGTGGTATTCAAACTATAGATAGCAGACAAAAACAGATGTACTTCTGGCCACCACAATATTTTTTATTCGCTTTTTTTTCAGAGGTGTGCTCACATTCAACACCTAGTGTCCATTTTCAGACAATCACGAAGAGAAAAAATGTATACATTCCGCTGTATAATTGAAACGCTGTGGATATGTAGCCGCAATGAATAAGAAAATCACTATCCTTGCTACTACTTTTTTTAATAAACTCAAACATTTTTAAATTTAAACGTTTTTCAGATTAATTGTAGTTTTATTTTTATACACTAATAATAACTATCTTACTTTAATACATACATATATACAATGTGCACGCCTGCGAGCGGTCGATACCGATGTATAAGATAAAGGTGCAACAAGCCAGTATGATGTTATAGGGCCTGTTCTCCTTACATCCTATATCCTTATATCCTATTGATAATATATGTGATATATATGTATATACATGTAGGTATATACAAAAGCAATAACGAACATAGCCCATAAGGCGTAAATGTAGAACTATTATTTATTTTGGACAAAACCTTTACCAAGTACAATTGTTTTTTTATCAGGCTGATTAATTTTCGATCCTCACCATTGCGATAATCCAAAGAAAACGAAACGTCATGTAAAAATTTTAAGTACACCATTAGACAGAGGAGAAAAATTGGCCTTGAGAATGTGTCTGTGATCAAGTAAAAGTACTAGACGCAAAATAAAAAAATGATATTTTATCGTTTTTCAGAAATCTCGAACGTCGTTCTAAGTCTACTTTTTTTTCGGGATCACACTAACCACAAAATTTAACAACTTTGCCAAATTTAAAGATACCGTCTATCGTCAATAATAAGCGAGATCGCAATGGTGAGGAGCGAAAATGAATCAGCCTGCATATTGAAAGCGTAGTGTACAAAAAAAATGACAACATCGAACACAATTTTTTCGCTGAAATGATTGAAAGTATATTATACGTTATTATATAATCAGTATACGTTGAAAGTTGACGATGTTGTGTATGTGGAAATTAACCAAAACTGATATTACGACAATAAAGTGAATTTTATTTCACCGGAAGTCGTTTTCAAATTAAGGAAGTGAATTCGTGCGAAAGTTCTATTAATGACCGCTGATGCTACTCTCAATGTACTGACTGATGTAGTATACATAATATGCGTTGAAAAATATGCAAATTTATTTTTGCGTCTGACCGCTATTAATATAACTATTTTTCAAGAATTAAGAAGAAACATCACGAAGAAACATACCTAAGTTGCCGAGGTTTTCCCTAGTCTATAAACATTTGAATTTTAATTTGTAGTTTTTAAATTAGTGGATTATTGATAAATACATTACACCACTATAATGAAACACAAATTAAATTTAGTAATTTTAACTAATCGCTACCTTTGTTTTTATTTAATAATAATAATAATAGTAATGTATTTTCGTCCTTGACAAAAAATTCTAAACGAACATGTAAACAACACAAAAGTAGATGAATACGGCAAGGATGGAAAATATGATAGGGTTCAAATATCACCAAAAATTGGAGATATTTGCTCTTCCACCTATGACCTATACCTAGCCTACAATTAAAGAGAGCAAAAGGAACAACATAAAATAAATAAATAAATAAAAATCACAAACAGTCATAACTCACCAACTTTATCAAACCCACAAGGTTTACAAAGACTAAAAGTCTCAAATTAAAGATTATTAACAGATCGCATCCGTCCCGTGAGCAGGTGCTCCGCAAGCCTTTTCCTGAAACCGGTGAGCGTACGTTCCTTACGTTATAAGGGAGATTATTGATGACATTGCAAATTTGGTATGGAAATCCGTTTTTAAAAAACTGCAAGAAATGCAAAGGTGGGGTAAGTGTGCCCTTGAACCTAATTTTTTTTCTAAAGCCTGATTGCGTGGGTGGTAAAATAGCTTGATCCTCAACAAATTGTTTTAACTGTGATTCAATGATTTTCTCGGCAATTTTGGATAGTGTGGGCAGAATGCTAATAGGACCAAGATCCGTGAATTGCTGTGGATTAGATTTTTTGGAATAGGCATTACAAGAGATTCCTTCCAGCACGCTGGGAACGAATTAGTTTCCAGGCAAGAGTTAATGACGTGGGTGACATAAGAAACAATGTGGGGGAGTACACAATTGAATATATTTAATGTTGAGGCCATCGCTCCCCATGGCAATACTTTTTATGGAGAATATAAGTTTGTAAACTGTATCTTCGTCGACAGGTTTGAAAGAGAAATTATTATTTGAAGTTCGATATTTATACCAATTTAGCATCTCGATGTTCCAACTCAGGGCAGGGGTGGAATTAATAATTATATATTAAATAATATTAATTTCATCCGCATTCCGTAAATGCGGTTGTAAAGAAGCATATCCTTGTTTACAGAGACCCATTTCCTTAAAGATCTTCCAGTGATCAACAGGAGAATGCATTTGCAGAAATTTAAAATCAAAGTACGACTTCCGTCCCGTTTATGTAATTGCTGCTGTGGTAAGGGATATGGCGATCCATCAGTAACATCAAGGGACAAATAGTTAGCCTTATTGTCAACACTATTCATATCGTACATATAGAAACTTTTAAACTTTATTTTATGTATGATGTTCGTTCTGAATTATAAGTTGAGCTATTACGAAAGATTCGCTCTTTCCGAAACAAAAGTGAGCCATTCGTAATTCGCGATTCGAAGACGTGCACGTTATAAATGGGATCACAATAATGGAATGTAGCAAAATCGACATGTACATTTTTAGGTTGAGATTTGCAGGCTGCTATCAAACTTCAAATGTGATATTAGCTACCCTATGTACGGTACGATAAAACAACACAAACTAATCAAATAGGTGAGAAATTAATCTAAGAATCGTCTTCACTGCCTGAGTCTTCACCAAGATTAATAAATTCACCTGTATATTCATGATCTATTCCAATTATTCTGTCCCACCAGTTTTGATTTTCTGCCTCTATATGTCGCACAGTATTATTCCAAACTTCTGAAGTTACTGTCTTTATTGCATCGTTAGAAGGTGCTGCTTCAGGACAGGTTTCTTTCGTTGTTGTTTTTAAAATCTATCTTAGTAAGACTATTTCAGTTTGTTTGTAATTTAGTACAGGAAGTTCATACGACTTCCGTTTAGATCTTAAACGTCTGCAGTGATTTTTGTTTTCGAGTTTGATTAGATTTTGCACGTTTCGTTAATAAGTATCGCAATGGATCTGAAGGAAGAGCATCGTTCAGATGATTCAAATCCATTTAGGCAGGTATTAATTTATTGTTTAGATTATACTCTATACCATGTAAAATTATGTTGCTGCTTAATAAACTCTATTATTATTATTATTATTATTATTATTATT
>SMLS01075007.1:0-23609 GCA_004785975.1 Popillia japonica | reverse complement strand
CACCATCAGAACTGTAACTTTCAAATGCTTCGCTTCGGAATATCTTCATTGCTGTCAGATACTTCAACATACGCTTGAAACGCTTTGTCAGTCAAAGATTTGCGATGTGCTATGTTGAATGTAAAGTCGAATACTGAATCATAAGTGCATAGATGCCCTGTTTAGTCTTAACATCGTTAGCAAGCACAAACATGTCAGCGCATGCGTGTAGTGAACGTTTATGAAGGTATGCATATGGATATAGGCTATAAGAATCTATGGTCGCAGATACAACTACAGATTTGTTACTGTACTGTATATAAGTATATATGTACACCTTCCGACAGAATTAATATCGTCGTCTATAGCGCAGTGTTTATCAAAACTGCTCACCATCAGGCCAAGCAAGTGTTCGACCGGCATCGGTTTCTATTGGTATGTGATTTATTGGGGTATTAGTATTTAAAACACCAGGGGCAATTGCGTGGATCAGGTAGGAGAATTGAAATTATCTCTTGAAAATGTATATATCGAAATTTAAATATACTTTAAATAGCTTTCTCACAGGGAGGTGATTGGCAAGGTCACATTTACGCTTAACAGTAGTACGTATTTGGGTTTGAATTTTTAAATCTCCTGCGTTGGGAGGAAAAACTTCACGAAACAAAATACATAGGTAAAGGAACCTGCTTTAAAAATTTTGGGAGAATAGAGAAAAATAGAGTTACTGTGCAAATTTACTATATATAGCTTAAAAAAAATTTCGGGATAGTTTATTAATAACATTAATGTTTAGATGACGATTTTAGAAATGTTTACTAATAACTATTTACCATTGTAACAAAATTGTTGTTGATAAGAAGGTAATAACAATATTTGGTTTTATATATTATTTATTTAAAGGGACATGCTTACTTGGAGACAACAATAAAATAAAAGTTAAAGAAACACAAAAACTAATTATAAATTTATAAAATATCAAAAAAAATTAATGTAATCGAATAATAATGATGAATAATGATCCATATATCTGCAAGGCAGTGTCTAATTATTGTAAGCGTAATAAATTTTTAGTATTTAAAACACCGGATCTGGATCAGGTACGAGAATTGAAAGTATGTCTTGAAAATGTATACATATACCGATATAAACATATCATACCTAGGTTACTTTAATTTGCAGATGTCATTTTAAAATACTGTTAATACACAAAATTTAAATGCACCGGTGGAAAGCATCGTTTTTATTGCTTCTTATATTATATATAAAGAACAATTAATAATAAACATGGACATTTGTTAGAAAACTCCTGCTACACACAAAATTAGAAAGACTATTAAGGTTACGAAATTTATTACACTTACAATAATTAGACACTGCCTTGCAGATATATGGATCATTATTCATCATTATTATTTGATTACATAAATTTTTTGAAATATTTTATAAATTTATAATAAATTTTTGTGTTTCTTTAACTTTTATTTTATTGTTGTCTCCAAGTAAGCATGTCCCTTTAAATAAATAATATAATGAAACCAAATATTGTTATTATCTTCTTACCAACAACAATTTTATTACAATGGTAAATAGTTATTGGTAAACATTTTTAAAATCGTCATCTAAACATTAATGTTATTAATAAACTATCCCAATATTTTTTTTAAGCTATCTATAGTAAATTTGCAAAGTAATTCTATTTTTCTCTATTCTCCCAACATTTTTAAAGCAGGTTCTTTTACACAAAATTTAACTATTTTGTTTCGTGAAGTTCTTCCTCCCAACGCGGGAGATTTAAAAATTCAAACCCAAATACGTACTACAAAGGTATGATTTATTATGTAAAGTAACTATAATAATAAATAAATATAATAATAATAATTAATAAAACATAACATTTAAATAAATCCGTCCAACTTCTGCTACCTTACCTTTTTTCTTTAATTTGATATACTTTAAAAATTAAATAAACTATTCAATAGAATCAAAACGTTGAGTTCCTTTGTAAACTTCTATCCGCGAAAGCTTGCGCTGATATTCCTAGTTAATTTTTTATTTTCCCTCAAAGTGCTTTTTGTCTTGTTCGATTTTGCCTCGGCATAAATTTGGACTCTTGTTTATATATATTATATATATAATGCTAACTTTACATAACAATATATTGCTTTTATTATTATACAAACAGCAATTCTACTGGTAGTGATACAACATTATTTCGAATTTTAATCAAAATTTACTAGTATTTATAAAACCATAATTAATGTTACTTGAAGCCATAGTGAATTTATAAATTATTCTTGTTTTGTTCTCCCTATATTTTTAAAATAAGTATAATCAAATTAATTACACAAGATTTAATGGCAATATTAAACTTCATACACATATCAAGTTCATTTTTCAAATAGTTTAAAGAAAGTTATTAATACAGCCTTATTTGTCATTTATACAATTACTTAATTACCTACTGTTAAGCGTAAATATGACTTTGCCAATCACCTCCCTGTGAGAAAGCTATTTAAAGCATATTTAAATTTCGATATATACATTTACAAGAAATAATTTCAATTCTCCTACCTGATCCACACAATTGCCTCCGGTGTTTTAAAGACTAATACCCTAATAAATCACATACCACTAGAAATCGATGCCGGCCGAACGCTTGCTTGGCCTGATGGTGAGCAGTTTTGATAAACACTGCGCTATAGACGACGACATTAATTCTGTCGGAAGGTGTACATGCATATCTAAAGTTTTTACTATATTTTACTTCAAACAATATATTGATAAGTTCATATTAATAATGTTAAGGTAATATATATGTATATACCTATATACATATGTAAGTATTGTTACTCCTTCCAGTTCTGCGGACAATATAGTATCTTTGGATAAATAAGTGGAGGAATATTGAGCCGAGATCAACAATCATTACAGGTCCAGACGCTAGTCCCAGAGATGGACGAAAACATCAAAATCCTTACATTGTTCATGCAACCAATTGAATGTTGACTACTTATTGCGTTATTGCACATACATACATGAAGGAATTGGGTTAGTTTAGTAAAAACTGTAGAACTTACTGTAATAACTTATTAGGACTAAATAGGTCTGGTTTCGTAATGTGCGTAAAATTGAAGTAGTACTACTTAAGTTTAAACATATTAAGCTTCTGTCGTCTTTAAATAGTGTTGCATTATTGTTGGCATTTTATTTCAAAACATAGATTGGTTAGTCATTTTCGATAATATCCTCACACATAAACTATAGCAGTTAAATAAAATTAACATATAGAATTTTTAGCTGTATGCTCTTATCTTCAACTTCATGATTAGCGTAACTATGCGCACATATAAATCATGCCGCTCGAAAACAAAACAGCATCATTTTTATTTTATCAGTGTTTAAAACGATAAACTTTTAGTTTGCGATTTTACTGCTATGCTAATTTTTGCGTTAAAATACTTAGATCGTAAAATGTCTACGTTGGATGTATTCCGATAAATACGGGACAAAATGTTTTCCAACGGTCGACGGTAGTAACAGTATTCCAAGTTGGGGTCTCACAACTGGTAAACTTCATCAAGAATTAATCCTGATACGGGTGCAATAAGACAAATGGTAGGTGGCAATAACTTGCCCGTTACCAGGTCGTAACTTCGAGTTAGCGCGCAGGAAAATTGACGAGAGCTGTCCCTCTCTAAAGAGGTGCATATAGATGTATGTATTAGTAATGTGGAAGTGTTTCGTGGTTCCTGCTGCTCGTTTTTAATACTTTACTTGATTTTTATGTTGTAAGTAAAATTATTAATATATTATAATCCTACAGTACAACGTAGTCTTAATAGTCGATTGGATTTTATCCTAGATACACTAAATTATTTGCTAGACGAAGAGATAACGGGTTTTCTTTGATATCTTACCGTAGATCTTGCAATCGGTCTGAATACTATTTTGCATATTTAGTAATAAAATAGTGACGATATTAAGATATTACCATTGTAAATTGAAAAAACAGTAACAAAAGCCTTCAACTATTAAATTGCGAAGTAAAGCTAGTTAAACTCCAATATTCTTTATTGAAGCAACCTAACATTGGTGCGGTTTTTCGAATAATTATTCTTATAATTAATCGTAGTATTAGCGATTATTTGCGTTGCTAACAGTGCCATATTAGTTTTTAAAAAAAACAGCAGTATTCATTATTGACACAGTATTTTCCATTTTGAAAGATATTATTGAAAAAATCTGCAGTTTTCCCAATCTCAGCAGTATTGATCTTGTATCGGGTTGTATGAAACCGACGGTTAAAATTTCTTATGTAATTGGAGAATTGCAGAAGTCTAGCATATAGTTTGGTTTCAAGGGTGAAGTTGCCGCCCGTGGTACCAACGACCTCTTTTATTATGGAATGGTGACTTTTTCACCAAGCATGAAATGAATGAAAGAAATCATCACATCACAATTACAGAATAGGTTTTTCAAAGATACTTTATGTTGCTGCTCGTCTGTACAATTAATGATGACAACTACAATGATACACCGTATACTACTATCAGAGCACACTAATGTTTAGCTGTTTCAGAAGATGTAAGTACCCACAGTGGTGAATCAAAATATGAGTGGTTTTCTAAGCCCTCTAGTTATTTGAAATTATTTGTTATTGGATATAATAGTGTTCTAAATAAATTGTCACATTGTAATATGTATTTGCGGCAAACTTTGGTAATCGGGGCTATTCTAAGATGAGGAATTGTAACTAACCTGCACTTGTGGTATATATTATAGAGGGTGCTGTTGTTTTTTTTTATATTTTTTTTTCATAACCGCTGTCCTACACGCTTGGAACTCGTTTAAGAAAAGTTGATCACATTGAAGTTCATTGTATTTTACGGTAGCAATGGAGCATGACTTGTTGCGAAAGGTTCCTCTAATCTTTTGTCACCAGTATTTTTGACTCAGATATAGGATTGTGTATTGGTTATTGCAACGTTCTCACTACTTCTCAACATAGTTTCCACAGACGAATAGGTGTTATAACAAATATACGAAGAAACCAGATTTCAAAATGTAGCTTCTATCTGCTATGAACATACGATGGAGCAGTTAAAGTACAACTTAAGACAGCAATATCAAAAGGTACTGCAGGGCTTTCTCGTAAGAAATACCCCACGAGTTCATTTTCACTATTCCTGTATCAAGAAAATAATATACCTGAATCAAGTAACTTATTCTTTAGAAGTCTAGATCCCATAAAACTACGCTGACATGTTCCTCACTTTTGCTATCTTTGCATTTTGAAACGAATAGGAAATTTCGACATTGCTTTATCTTTTGTGATGCTTTTATTCTGTTAAGAAAGTCGCATTCGTTTGTCTATATTCAGAACTTATCTTCATCCCAACTTTCTTAATGTATCTCAAATCCTTTCAAATCGTTTCCTCAAATGCTTATAGTTAAGAATCATTGTATGGAATCTGTTTTGAGGAAAATTAACATAGGTATAAAGTTTTTTATATCTTATTCTTTTTTTATATTATTTATGGAGCGCTAGAAATCCATATACCTATATATGTAATGTACATATTGTATATAGGAAACGAAGCTAAACTGAACTATTCCAGAACATAATAAAATTCTAATCTGTTGTGCATCAATAGAGATACATTTTAAAGATTACTCATAGTGATATACTAACTGTTAGAGAAAGTTATTGCAATGAGCACGCTATACATTAATGCTATTGTTTATACAGTCACAGTTTTATATAATCATGAGTCATATAGTAGAGCTTATATGTATAAATTATCTAAATGTATATGTATGTAAATTTAGGTACCACAAATAATGCTTCAATATTCTCATTACTTCATACGAGTTGGCTTATACAGCAAATTACAGAAGTGATTTTGCCTTATTCTTCACAAAAAGAAAATAAATAAATAATAAAGTTAATACGTAGAGCAGGCTTCTATATAGTCAAATATCGTTGATGTTTTAACGGTCGTTATTCATCATCTACTAATTATGACTTCTAGTAAATTGATTTAATATCTTTAACATATGTGAAAACGTGGAGGGTTAATTAAATACATTTTTTAATAGACAATAAAATTCTTCTATTAAATCGTAGTATGAAATAAGCAATCTATAAATATATTTTAGGATATTGTTGAACTGACAAATATTAGTTCATCCAAAGTTATTTTTATTTTATTGGTTTGAAACGGCGGGCGGGTAATATAACTTGTGTAGCTGAGATTGTGAGTATTTATGTGCAACGGTTATTACAAAATAATTTTATAGCTGTTTAACGTTAGCGCTGTGTGCGGGTATGCTAAAATCAAAATTCAACAAAAATTCTCGTTGTGATTCATACTCCGTAGAGGAGAGTAATAAAACATTTTATGACAACGTTTACAGGAACAGTTTTTATTTGCTTTTCTCTCTCTTTCACCTTCCACTTTCTCCAGGAAAAGCTATGATTTTCTTTTGTACTATGGTTTTCTTGTACATGTATATATGTGTTTCGTAACAAACAACTGTTGATAAACTAAGAAGCAACAACTAAAAATATATAATATAGTTATTTATGGTTTTGTTCTTCGGATTTCGGTGGTGTAGGTAGCATAATCTAAGCTGCAGTTTGGTGTAGGTATGTAGCTTAATACTTGCTTTTCCGGTTCTCAAAAACAGTTCTATTTCGTGTCAGGCTAGCAGGTATGCAACAGGTTACATCTGAACGAATATGAATCAATCAAAGCCTCCAAACTTTAAATACTAAAGTAATGTTTATAAATTCTATAGGACAATTTTCTATCGACAAATAGTTTGTTCTTCATTTTTGTACCTAAAAACACAAGCATGTTGCACTTGCTTCTCTCGCCACTTATTTAACTGAATGATAGGTAATAACAATTTGTCAAAATAAAGATATCTATCTAAATCAAAGACGCAATTGACGTCTGTCAATCAGCCATCCACAGAGAACGAATCCTCTACTATTGACATTAGCAATGTTACTGTTATAGCCATAAGCTATTATACCCCTGTCACTGTATTTATTTAACAGACATCAGACATTTGCCTGATTCAATTAGAAGGTAGGTACAGAAGCATCCGACACAGTTGGTGTATGAAGTATGACTCTTTTTAAGCAAAAATATTTCAATTTACTTTTCACAAATTCGTGGCGGTTCTCAAAATATCAGCATTTAAAGTAGGCACGCGTTATTGATAGAACCTAAACAAATATTGATTGTCAATTTGTTGGCTATTTTGATATTGTGTGATTTGTATTTACATCATATTTTCTATTTATTCAAATGAAGAATACGTGAACATGATTATGCTGCAATTATGCTGATGTTAGTACGTACGAGAAAAACTGTACAATTTTCTAATCGGTGCAAACACTTTTTGCGACGAAGATATAAAAGATTAATACCGTCCACAACGAACATGCGTTGATTGAATTGGAAACTCACTTCCAGAGAAGATTGTTCAAAAGAGTTTGGGCTGGCGTTATTGATAATGTTATTGGACCATATATCTTTGACGAATGAACTTGCTCTGCTACTAAGATATTCTCTTCAAATCGATGCTGTTTCTACATAGGTATGCTCATTTTAATGGCGCGCGAGAAACACTGCTACATTTGGCACAAATCTCTACTATTCTGGAAGTATAAGTTATAAAGCAAATGCTCTTTATCCTCTTATTATTATGCATTCTGTTGCTTTGAGCTTTTTGTTTCAAAATCCAGAACTTATCTGCTTGATTACAACAATGATAGTGATAGTCTAACTGCAGTTAGTACTAAATCCGTACTACGAGCGGGAAAATAAGCTGACACAAACATTAATTCTACATTTTTGTTTTTTTTTTTTTTTTTCGTAACACCCGTGAAATATTTGGCAGAATATGAATGAATTAGAAACTTAATAAACATATAATACCTTCAACTATAAAAACCTCTACCGCGTAACTGATTATACGCAGTAGTATTCTTTCGTAGGAAAAAGTGGGAATACTATATGTAGATAAGAAAAATTGCATTTCTTGTTGGTACGTTATGCAACGAGTAAGTTCACACAAAACATTACTACCATCTTCCTTCCATAACGTACGAAATAATTCAATCACTATGCCTTCTCCATTAGAATTATTGCAGAATAATGTATACATACTTCTTCAAAGCTTCCACAAAACAGAGGCAGTAAAGGGAAAATTGTGTATGGCACTTGTACTGTTATATTACTTCTACGAATAAAATCAACGAAGAACGAAAGAAAAAATAATACCGATATTTTTGGAATTTGCGCGTGTTATTCGTTCGCGTATTTTATTACTTTTTGCGTAAAGATTTATGAACCTGTTTATATTTATATGGCAATATACGACGATGAGAAAAATCTAGCTTGTAATAATTTTATGGGATGTGATTGACATTTTGATTTTTAATATTCACCATGTTGTTTATCACACGGGTAATAAATTTTGTTGATACTGTGATTAGCTTTAATGGATTCTGGCTTTCACGGAATGAATGTCTCGCAGAATGTACTGCTGTTGTTCAAAACTGGGCGACATAGGTCAAATACGGTTTCGAAAAGTCGTTAAAAATATTTTATTGTTCTCACGTAATCATTGCGTATTATATGCTGAAATTCTTGCATTCATAAGTTAACAAGATTAAATGTATCATGTCATCTAGTGCTCGTTTTGTACACGTAGTCTAAAGTTGATAAGATTTTTGAAAGTTGAATATAATTATTATATTATTATATTAGCCCAATAAAATATAGTTTTATTTCATTATTAGTGAACAGACAGCCGAATAGAAATTTCAAGTAAGAGCTTTGAGCTTTCTGCACTAAAGAAATATGTAATTCATCAGAGAAATTTCCTTTCGTATATTCTTCAAAAGAACCTGACTGCCACTAAATAGTTTCTTACCGTTTGATTTGATGTCCATGTAGACTAACACATTCTTTTTTTCGTGAGATACAAAATGTAGGTGTTCCATTTAAATTCAATGAGAAAATTAAGGATCCGCGTTTTGACTCATCTTGTATACAAGACATTTTTTTTTATTCAATTCTCGAAGCAACAGAAATAGAAGATGTAGCCAAACTACGCAATCGTGCAAAAAATTTCGTAATTTTTTTTGTTTTACTAACTTTCTGAATACACCTTATATTAGACGTAAAAATGGTCATAACTTTTTAAATACTCGGTATATATCTGGCAACCCGTATATGAAGAGGCTGGCAATAGTAAGCAGATTTTAAATATAAAAAACGTATAGCGTTCTGTTTAAAAAAATATAAGTTAGACCTGGCACGCAGTTATAAAACACTTAGTATATATGCAACTAATTTTTAGGCATGAAGTTTAAGCATACATACACCTTTTTACAATATTTTTTTCAATAACTTTTATAACGTCGGATATATCGAGCTTTCACTCACTAATGCGCTACCCTGTATGTATAGGCAGATGAGTATTATACTGTTTTCTATGTATGCATATACATACATTTGTTTTTGTAAACAGTTTGAAAGGTTATCTATAACCTTATTTTTCATTAAGCGGTTTTAACAAATTAATCATTCACAATAAACAGTAACATAACTCTCAAAAAACTCTAAACTGTTGAAAATAAGTGGTCATCTATTTTAAAGTTTAAAATCAGTAGTATAGGTATACGTCCACACGTGGAAATAACTTTCGAAATAACACGCCAACAAATCAGAAACATATACACATTTATTTATATGTTTTGATTGACCGTTAATTTATAGAGATATACAATGAAGTATTTGGGTTTATTACTCAAAAAATAAACTCGGTTAGCATCGCGAAAATCTACACTCCTTGACTATCGAGAGATACATAGGTACTATTAAACGTAAGTACATACGTATACGGCTACTTTCACCAATTAATATTTTATTAATAATTGTATTGTCGAAACCCTCTGTTAATAAGTGTTCACCGTAACATTAATCTCAACCTCGATTTATAATAATCACGCCTGCAATCTGTTACATGTTTCGCTAAGTGTCTACCAGTATATTACTTACATATTATACATACCCACTTCAATAATATTATAATGTCCTAAAGTTATTAATACTAAAAAAAAATATTTTTATTCTGTGACTTATTTTTTAAGACCTATCTGAAGATCTATCTGAATTATAACCTTTACGTAATTTCGAAAATCTGATATTTGAGAGAATTTAACTACGGAGCATTTAATTAGGTAAAATTGCAAAGTTTTTCATATGTCTGCATTTGGCATAGCTTTTATATTATTTATACGAAACCAGGTAGAAGGCTTATAATTCAGTAATAAAATATCGAATATTATTACTTTACACACCATACTGGTTTATTTCAAGAGTACAATGGCGCCCATAAAGTAAAAATCTGTTTAAAAATATGCGAAATAAAAATTAGAATTTATTTCAGTGCTACAACGATAAAGGACGTTTAGCGTAAACCTACTACATTAAACAATAATAAACTTTGGATGCTTAGCGTAGTGATTGCTGCTTGTCTTTCTAGTTGTTATTTTTAATTTAATACAGATATTCTAAAGCTTTGTTTCAACTGAACTGCTAATTATTTATTTCTTACATACGCTAGATTTGTTTATAATTACATTTGGTGACAGTTTTTGTTTAGTTGTTTGTTGTTGTTATCTGGTTGTACACTATAGCATAAGTATGTAGATCTCGTCTAATTGTAAGAGCAATAGATCTGATATTGTATTTCTTTTGAATGATTAATACATAAATTACCAAAAATGATGGCGGCAAACTATGTATAATGATAAACAGTTTCAGCTTTTCAGTGCAGGTTCAGTGACACTATTAGTGAGTAATAACACACTGAATATGTGTAAATTTGTTTATTTGGAATGTGTACAGATACGTAATATTTTTAATAAAACTGAGAAACCTATAAATTTTTAAAAATAGCTATGCTGTTTACGCGTTCTTTTGTTTCTTGGGTAGCAATAGCAATTATGTCAGTCACATGGGACACTAGAGCTGTGCTCGGATTGTAAAATAGGTTAAATTGTTTGGATAAATTGAAAATATCTAGTTATACAGGGTTATTCACGCTTTCAAAACGTTTCGTTTTTGGGATATATGCACACCTATTACGGGTACTTTTTAAAATTATTTTCATATTATACAGGGTGTCCCAAAAGCTCTAAAAGTATCAAAGTTGTGTTTTTTTATGGAACACTATGAATGTTATTGCATTTTTGGATTCTCCGATCTCGGTTGTTGGCAATAAGATTTATAATGCCTAAACCTTAATGTTTTTGCGTTAACTTGAAATTTCTCCAAATCTAATCTTATTTGCAGATTTTAAAAACTTAAGAAGTATTTAAGTTATGGAAGCGAAATTTACAATGAAGTGTACCAATAGATCATATTTAATATCCCAATTATAATATAGTTGCCATCTTATACAGGGTGTCCAAAAATTAAAAGTGATCAAGTAGGAACTTTAAGTGTCTATAACTTGATTAATTTAAATAGTACGCCATATTTTCTAGCTTACCAGGAAATGTACTTTTTCATTATTTATTAAATGGTACCAATACCAACGTCTTTGTATTTTTACAGAATACGCCAAATAATAGTTTTTTGTACGATTTGGTGTTTTTTAATTGGTAGTGTATCTAGATGCCTGTGGTATTTAAGAATGTCAGATGATTTAGAATTATGTATACGAATAATAATGAAGAATATCTACATATTCGTTTTTGAAAACCCCTGCCAACTCTGGACAACATCTGTGGGGTTAAAGTTTTAAAAGTGTTTCTTATGCGTAAGTGGTCTGGTCGTATATTGGAGGTATACAGGGTGATCCAAATTAAAGGTGCACCATTGGTATCTCCGCTATTATAGGAGCCACGTGATTGGTTAAATTAAGAAAGATGTAGTATTTTGTACGCTGATTACGATGGCAGAAACAAAAGAAAGATCGAAGATGTAGGTAAGGAATTATTTCAAAAAACGTATATTTTTCTAATGGAACGTCCGGTATATTGTTATGCCAATCGATGTATTATCACTTGATTAACAAGAATCTTTATATGACTGTTCGAAAAAGTTGAAATTAACTGAGATAATTAAAAAATGAGGTGTAGTCAAGTTGGACGAACAAAATTTATTTTCAAAGACAATACAAGCAAAAAGTAAAAAAAAATGTCTACAGTAGATGCTCAAAAACATCACCTCCTAGTTGAACATATTTTTGTGACTTTTCTAATATACTGTATGTAGCTTTGAAAACAACTCTGCCGTCAATAGAATTAATAATAGTGTGGATATCGATTCGGAGATCATCTACATTATTGAATCGTGTCTTGTAGGTCTCACTTTTTACATATCCCCAAAAATAAAAGTCCAAAGACGTTATATCTGGTGAACGAGGGGGAAAAGGAACAGGCCCATATGTGGCTATCCATTCATCTCCAAACAGTTGCTGTAGAAGTCTTGGAACTTTTTGATGATTATGGGGAGGTTCTCCATCCTACTGAAAATGAACATCTAGTGGACTCCCCAAATCCAAATCGTCGAGGAATTTTTGTAATAGCGGTTCTAGTAATTGAGTGTAACGTCCTCCTGTGAGTGAACCATGATAAAAATATGGACCTAAAATTTTTGATCCCATCAAACGACACCAAACATTTACACTAAAACGTGTCTGTGGATTAAGCTGGCGCACCAATAAAGGATTTTCTGTAGTCCAGTAATGATCATTCTTTGTATTACACATTCCACGATTAGAAAAATTTGCTTCGTCGCTCCACAATATTTTTCGTGAAAAGTTTAGGTCTTTACTACATTGGTCATTAAACTATCTACAAAACTGAAGCGTTCTATCTGCATCATTGTCTTCTAACGTTTGGACACGTTGATGTTTATACGGTGTAAATTTGTTTCTTGAGAATTGTTTGAATAGTAGTATAAGCAATGCCGGTTTCTGTAGATATCTGTCTTATCGAATTTTGAGGATGTAGGTACTTCAAAATACGTTAACACGGTAACTTCCGTTTCTTGAGAAATAATAGCGGTTCCCTTTGTCCTTTTTTAGCAAAATCGTTATCGTTGTTTCTAAATTGTCGATACAGTCTTAATAACTAATAGTGGTTAGGCACTTAAAGCCTAGGAAATAATTCACTGTGTCGTTCAACCGCTCTTTTGCAATTTTTTTGACACATTAAATATGCTTCTAGCATGTCACACTTTTCAATGTGTGAAAAAGGCATTTCCAAAACAATTTACAGTAATCTGCAAGTAATAAACACACGTTATTTTCTACACGCACACAGTCTAACTTATTTGCACAATAACTATGACATGAGATTGTCACTTCTACGGTAAACCATTGGTAAACTGTCGAGCCGCCTTCATATTTCACTAATACTTTTTGCTTCTATTACCTTTGAAAATAAATTTTGTCAGTCCATCTTGGCTACAACTTATTTTTTAATTATTTCAGTTATTTTCAACTTTTTCAAACAAAGTCATATGACTATTTTTGTTAAGCAAGTGATTGCACGTCGATTGGCGTAACAATATACAGGGCGTTCCAGAAAAATATACGCTTTTTGAAATAACTCGTTACCTACATGTTCGATCGTTTTTCTGTTTTCATCAGCGTAATCAGCGCAAAAAATTCTATATCTTTCCTAATTTAACCGAACACGCGACTCCTATAATAACAGAGATACCAATGGTGCACTTTTAATTTGGATTAGCCTGTATACATATGTTTACTTCATTTGCAGCTTTATTCTGGTTTTCTGCGACTCGGAGACTCTCATGTTTTATTTTACAGTACCTATTGGGCAGACTAGACTTCTAGACTTTGTGCTGGATCCTTCTGCATACAAGAAAACTAATCACCTTTCAAATTAAATAATCATGCAGGATATAATCTGATACGTATAACATGTTGGGATTGACTATAACCATTCTTTTTACAACCTGTTTCAATTCCGCTTATTACTCATTTTCTTCTACTCGTTTTAGTCTCTTATATCTGCTGACATTGTGTTGAACCATGGTCAACTTGAGAGATTTGTCATTCTAGAAAATTTTATGTTTTGCAAAATATTTGTTATGCCTCTATCTAAATAGATTATAGAAAAAACTGTTAGAAATATCACTTCGTTTTCATCGAAAAAAAAAAGTAAACAAATAAATAAAATAGTGCGTGAAACCAGATTTTATTAAATAGCAATAACACTAAACAAGATTTAACTTCTCATTATTATGCACGACTCAATTACAACGTGTGCATGTATAACATTGCTTGTATACATATAGCAAAACCTTTCTCCTTGCGTCATAGTTTCAGACTCGACTACTTGAACAGAGTTAAGTCAGGTTAGTTATTGTCTGAGCGATTCAAAACTGGAAATTCCTTATTAGCAGGATTGGAGTGCCAGTTACGAAAAAAGAACAAATTAACTCACACATACAAGAGACGCGTCAGGTCCCAAGAAAAAGTTAGGTACCAACAAATCTGTGTGTAATTTAATAACGTAGGTAGCGAATCCGTCGTCGAATACTACTCAAACGCAAAGAGAAGACCGGTTCCGCGCGCCCTCTAGCAAGATGAATATTAATTAGATACCGCGAAGTCATCTACGTGTTCCCTTTAATGCTAAAAAAATATGCGCCTCGTTGAATCCGTATTCAACAAGTTGACGATTATTAGTACCAATACTCTTCATTAATAGTAAGTGTTTTTGCTACAGTTTTTTTAATGGCTGTGCTCGTATCTTACTTTCTGTCTAATATGCATTTATACACCGCTACAAGGAATTCTGTTATCTTTTACTTAAATCTATCATGTATATATAACTCCTTTAGAAAGAGAGCATTGTGCTTTCTGTTTCTACAGCTACAGTAGTAGCTAAGTAGCTATACATACATTTCTATGCATTATATCTCTACTTTGTATTTTAAAATATTTGAGTCAAGTCCCCACCAAATTACCAATTAACGTAAAAAATGTGGATAAAATACAGCGTACATCTAGAACTACTCTACTTCATGTCATAATTATAGAATGCGAGCTAACAAGAAATTTCTTACTTGTATGGTCGAATGCAGTGATGGAAAATGTTCAGTTTCAATTCTCCAGTTAATATTCTTCTTCACGTCCTTTTTTTAAACTTTGAATCTCAAAAGAATGTCCGAGTATTGGTCGGTTTTGAAATTCAATAGAAAATAGGTCCTTAACCATTTACAAGTTATGATGGGTTTGGTACCATAAACATATTTATGCTTTTTCTGTTTTCGACATACGATTACCGTGAAAATTGATTTAAATGCCTAATAAGTACATATGATTTCATAACGATCTGAGGCTATAAGATTTTTCATGCAATTATGATACTAGCAACTACTCTAAGAACAACCACTTGGTAGTAGCCAACTGCCTTTTTTATGTCGTTAGTATGTAATATGTACGACATTGCTAGTACAAATTAAAGTATTCTATATTATTTAGTGCGACAAATTATATAACCTTAAAAAATTACAACCACAATAATATTATTTTATTACCGTATATTTGGACTTCCTTCGCAAAACTATAGACAATGGACCTAAATAATTAAGGGACAAAAAATTGAGCTACTCTATTCCATTCAATCGTTTTCTAAATTCTGGAAATTCTTTGTTTTCTCTTTACGCTTAAGCCCGTATGTCTTTGCCATAGTGATACATACAGTATCTTGTTAGTTGCGTTAGTTGGGCACATTCATTGGTAAAATGACAGGCAAACAGCAACATATTAGATGGCGTAACAATCCAAGCGAATCTCATAAACATAGCTGAATACAAACACAGGGCAACAGTCATTCGACCACTAATAATCTTCGGATCCTTTTGAGTATCACTAATAGCTGCTATAGGAATGCCCCAATTCGCTAGTGGTCCCCAAAAGTGAGTGCTCATCAAATATTGACGAAACTCCTTGCTCTTGAGTTGATCTACTAATTTTTTAATTAACGTCATTTTGAAGTACTGGTCGGTTGTAACGAAGAATTTTCTAAAGTGTAACTACGCATAGATCAGTGAAGTTTCTTCTATGTGTGCAGCTTCTATTAAGTTAGCGCATGGTGACAGTAGATTTAATAATTGTCAAAAACCTATACGTCAGTGCGGATTAAGCGTTAGTAACCTTGGATATGCTAATTTGCATTATATTGATTTCATAAACCAAGGCGTTCTTGTATGTAACTAGGTAACAAATATCTGTGTTATATTAATATGCCCATCTGTAAGTAATTGAACTTGAAAAGTCACATTCAATCAACATGCATCAGAAACTAGTTTATCTTAATATTATTGGAACAAATTTTTTTCACTAAACATTTATTTATTTATTATATTTTACTTTACGTAATAAATAAGTGGGTTCTTCAGTCGACGCATGCTGATACTATATTCTTTGCATTAATAGAAGTTTAGCGAGAGTAGTGCTAGATTGAATGCGCATAATTTACAGTTAGCTTTCATCTTTGTTTGTGGAAATTATACGTAACTCGTAAACTATAAATCCATGAGAAATAATTTGTTTTAATCTTCGTCTTATTCTTTATTACAAACTTGTTCCGAATACCTCATATACATAAATGATTTGATTAGCAATAGACTTAACGATCCAAAATTGCTTTTATTTACTTTATAGATCTATTTATGTCGATTTAATTGATAGAAGCTTTGATAAGTTCAAACAGAGTAGTGTCTGCTACTGCCGTCGATTAAATTTTATGTATACCGTCGATTTGTACTGTATAAATGACTACGGAAACATTATTTGAAGGATGTGTGTTGTTCAATTCACGCTAACCGGATTTGATTGATTTAATACTACTATCTTTCCGTTAGCCACGAAAACCTCGCTGTATATGCAACGTGAAAACAAACATATTTGTCTGTTTACGCACTATTCTAACAGCTTCTAACGGTACATACGTAGAAAGTAAGTACACCGACTAAGATAGATTGGACATTGCGAATGTCTTATGTACGTAGACGAATTGTTAAAAATAAGTTGTGAATTATAGCCGTCTGTATAGCCTACGCATTTTTGCTTAACTTGTTTGCATAGTGTGTAATTTACGCATAGGATATATTGACAACGAAATTTACAGTTACATTAGGCGACTATTTCTTTTCTTATTATTAAATACCTGTATTTTCTTTACTCGTATCCTAAGACCGGTGTTCACAATGTAAATTACTACGTACATAATTGATTAGCGCAAGAAAAGACAACCGGTTGTTTTGGTTTGTTGTTAGTTGTGTTGCCTAAGAAAATCCAGATTCTACATAAAGAGGAGAAAAGCTGTTGTTAAGCTTTATTACGTACCAATGCGTCTTATACCTCATAGAATACTTATCCTACTTTACTTTACAAGTTCTACAAATATCTAACACATAAGGCAGGAAGTAAATGTTTTTGGTGCTATTTCATCAATCTTATAAAAATCTATTTGGGCATTTTGTTAATATTAAATATAATTAGTTATTTACTGTTTCTAAAAAAGTGTAAAAATCTAGAACATAGTCCTCGTCATATAAGGAAGGCGATGCAGTTTCAGCAATACCACAACTTACATAATTTTTTGCCAAAGCTCACAACAAATGGTACAAAAACCGTAGTAACAATCGAACAATTTGTCTGAACTAAGTTTTGAGAACTTGGTATCCCAGATTATTAACTAATATTTTCTGTATCTGTTTATTTTGTTAAACGTTGTTTAAAAATGATTTAGTCCTTCAGAATTCTGTGGGTTACAGTGTGTTCTGTGAGTGTGTTCAGTGGGTTGAAAAACAAAAATAAGACGCGAAGTTTATAGAGGTTTATGTGTACATATGTACATACATACCTGTATGTACTATGTGTACTATGTATGTACACTCACCTGAAAGAAGGTGTAGAACGATTTACATAGCGATTATATGTAAATCGTTCTACAATTTCTTTCAGGTGAGTGTACGTATATATAACGTATATATTTCAAGGTAGTGATTATCCAAAGCTGCAACTTTTAGGAGATCATAGTAAATGTGGATAAAATAATACGTGAAAAAAACCAAAAGAGCGAATCTTAATACACACACATAATTTTACGTAGCTTTGCAAATTTGCGAAACGTGTTGATCTTTGATTAACTTAAATACCAGCTACATTAATTTATATTTATTTCCGAGTAAGGCGGTACAGTTAGTGAATTTCTCCAAGGTTTTGATCTTTTCTGTTCCCATGCCTTTGCTGACCCGTGACATTTGCCTCGTCGCAAATCTTCACCAGTCAGCGCTGCGGACAGCAGTTTGAGTGATTTATGTCGAGAAGGGACAAACTGCATCCCTTGCCGCATTCACAGAAAGGAAGGAGCAAGGACAGGGATTCTACGCAGTTGTCTTTTCGCTCCGTTTCGTTCTAACGAATATTCACCGCAGAAGACGGGCCTCCACAGCCCAACGTCGTCGCCAGTGCGAAAACATTTGTGTGATTTTTAAATTCTACGCGCGTTTGTGTCCCCAACACGACAATAAATCGAGAAGACGCTACGTTGCGTTCTAGATGTTTCGTGTGTTTAGCTTTTAGTGTTTTTACGAACGCTGTTTACATGAAGTTTAATTTGTAATAAGGTTTTGCGGAGAGGGCGGCAGAATGCTTGATTGGTTCTAGGGAGAGAATAAAAATAATTTCTTAAGGGCTAACTAATTCGCAGCGTCTGTACTCTAAAAAGTATTATTGTATACAATTCTATTATATGTGTTTCTATATAGTATAATGATACTTGGACACAATGTTTTAAATATTAAATTTTAGCCATCGTTAATATTAGCTATTCACACAATCGAAATTATCTTTCTATACAAAATATATCAAGCACTCTGGGAGCACTCCTAGGCTTAGTTGCTATGTCATGTGCAAATATTACTGATATAGTCGATAAATCATATGCTCTTATTTTTGCGTTAGGAGTTGTTTTATGTAATTTTGAACTAGAAAACAGGTTAATCTGCAGTTCAATTCATATGAATTTTTGTTACTCACGTTCAAAAGTAATTTTCCTGTGATTAAAAGCTACTTGTCTAATACGTAATCTTAAGCCCAAGGAAATGTTTTTTTATATTATCTCCTGCTTTTTAACTCTTCGTATCTAAAGGTGCAGTTACTCTCATAAGTATTCACATTCTATGTAGAAATGCATGTCAGAGTTTGTGTGAAGTTATCCACACTTTTCCGGCCACACTTTTCCCTCGACGCAATAGTTCGAATGAAACAGCGATTACAATTTTTATTCGTTTAAAAACAAACACTCTTTCAGTGCGAGAGATATTGAGTGTTTCCCTCAAGTAGAGGTAATCTATCAAATCATTTAGCATCTTTACCGGACAAAAGCCATATAACCCTCAAATGAAACGAAAATCGCTGCCTTATTTATCCGAATGTCTCGTTAGCAAGCACATCTAATATCGTACTTCAACGTGATGAACTTATAGCTAATCAACGATCAAATTATTTGACCGGCGGTTTGTGACGCACAAAAGAAACGGAAATCGTAAGACTCCGACTGGAATAGATTAAATGTCCTGGCTGCTTTATTTATCCAAGTGCCTTAGTATCAAGCTCCTATAATACTTTAACATTGTGAATATATACCAAATCAATTAACAAATTTATTTGGCTAACGGTTTGTGACTCCCAAAGAAAACAAAAATCGTAAAACCGTGGCTGGAATAGTTTAAATGCCATGGATGCCTTATTTCTCAAAGTGTCTCAAAACCAACCACAAATAATACTTGAGCATGATAGGCTTATACCAAATCAACGATCAAATGTATTTGGCTGGTGGTTTGTGACCCTCAAAAGAAACGAAAATCGTAAAACCGTTGCTGAGATAGTTTAAATATCTCGGCGGCTTTGTTTATTCGAGTACTCGATACCAACCACACACAATACTTTAAAATGATGGACTTATACAAAATCAATGGCCAAATTTATTTGGCTGGCGGTTTAGTACTGACTTGGGATTCAATAAAAGTTGTCATCTATTTTTTTATGCGAGTTCACTTGCTGCACCTCAGCTCGATTTATTATTTTTGTGGTTTATGAGAAAACTTTGACACCATGGTAGCTTTGATCGTGACAAATCTGACTCATAAATATGTATTGGCTAAATCAGGCAAAAAAAATAAGAAACATATGTTGATGTGTGTGAATTAGCGATAAAATCCTGACATCTTACTACATTAAATTAATTAACACTACATACAATAAATGATTTAAAAACAAAGAACACAAAATATTGTTACCAAAAAACCTTACATTGGACAATTTATTGTTCTAAAGTTGAACCAAATTATCAGTAGTAATTATGATAATCACTTTAGTATAGAAACATGCACAGGAACGTTAAGAAGGCATGGGTTCCTTGGACCAGAAGCAAGAAAGAAACTATGGAGTTAATCAGCAGAACCGAAGGAAAATACAAAATTTTCCATGGAGTATGAAATGAAACTTATTGAGGACCCGACATCTTCTCGAATCGGGGTCAATTCAATATTTGTCGATACCATTGTAGAAGTAACGTGTGGTGACAATGGAATGTACAGTTCTATGCAAGAACTCTGAGAGCAGTAAAACATTGAGGCGGATCGGTAATGGTGTGGGGCTGCTTAGTCGCTTGGTGTGGATAATTTAATTTTTATGGACGGAACTATAGATAAATTAACATATCTACGTGAATATTTAAAAAGAGAATCCACTTGATAGTGTAATCACATTAAGTCTTCAAGACTTTTGTTTTCAACATTCGAAAGATTTCGCTAAGCAGCAGATCACCTGTAACACCACCTATTACTTAGTGCCACCACTATAAACTCTAGTCGCTAACCCTGCACCTATCGGCTGAAATTAGACGAAAGCTGGAAGAGTTTGACATACATATAAAATAGAAAGAATTTTAAGCGTGAAGTACAGAACATATAGGATAGTGTTGCCTCCAAACTTACTAAAATCTTGGTGCAAAGCATTCTACAACGTCTTAAAGCAATCCTGATATTTCACAGAAGACCCAGCTGAATATTGGTTGCCCAACATTTACTTATTACGAATCTTACATTCTTTTAAAAGAGCTTTTGCTTTGTTCTTGATTTTTATATGAAACGTTGTTTTGATTCAGTCCATAACCAGTCGTCACTGCGACCTATTGAACTATTGTGAATACCCTATTCCTTTAGTGCCCTTCTAATCCGATGTTAGCGAATCCCAAGATTAGTTTGGGTGCTAAGGATTTAATCTATTCAGGGTTGGAGTCGCCTGTCCTAGATAGTGAAATCTTTGCCAGCCTAATGCTTTGCACGTGCAAAGTATGTGGTCGGCTGTCTCGTTCCCCAGTTCGCCAAACAGACACGTGTCTTGATCAGTTTTGCCCATCTTTTTGACGTAATAATTCAGAAGGTAATGACCAGTAAGCATGCCCGTAAGAGTCCTCAAGTCTGATTTTCGTACATCAAGATCTTTTCTATATGGCGAGCTGTTGATGAATTTCTTCGCTCGTGTTTGTTCGGCTGTCCTTTTTTCTATTGCTTCCTAGTTTTTAAGTTTCTTAAGAAGCTAATGTCATGCCAAAGAAGGATTCAGATCTAATGATATGCATGTCCGCGGCTTGTCCTTCATGCTATTTTCTTTGAGTATTAGTGTACCCTGGAACCGAAATCAGAAATACCCCGTTTCTTTTGGGGCCAGTTACAACATATTCATCGGACATTCCCAGAGCAATTTAGTCTCAAAGCTGTGAGTGGAACATCTACCATGCAATAATTCGTGGGGTATGAATATTTAAGCAAAAAAACTGTAGGTATCCGATTTGTTTTGAACGAGTAAATAAATACGATTAGCCAATAAATGTGTATAAATAGAGACATAGCCACTGACGCTTTAATAATTTTTCTGTTACCGTTGAGTTTCTAGAAAAATATGTCATAATTTTCTAATTTGAGCAGAAGAAGTCTTATCCTGCAGAATTTTACAAAATGTAAGAACTATCATGATTGCACTAATATGTTAGGTAATCGAATATAACAGCCTCCCACGTAACTTGCTTTACCAATCATAAACAAACATTAGGTCACGTGTAAGAGAATTGTATAATGCCATTACCATCTAATGCGTAATAAGTGTTTGTACATTAGGTTAGACTAGCAGGTGGTTCGGCAAAATTAATACAAACTGTTTCGATACATTAGATAAAGAATTGTAGTTAATACATATATAAATTTAAAATTCCGGTACGTCATAGATATGGACACATATTATGTATGTATTCCAAACATAATAATAATAATTGGTTTTGCAAATTTTTTTTTTCTGAATCAAAATTTCAAATACTGAGCCTAAACATTCTCCAATAACCATAGTGGCAATATATTCTTACTAATCTGTATAAATCCGTTGACCTTTCGTTAATATTGGTGTCGGATATCTAACAAAAATACAGGGCAAGCTGTGCATGATAGATTGATTTAAAATTCGAAAACTGCTGTCGAGCTCTTAAATCGTCTTCACATTAATTACCTTCGAATAGATAACTTTCTCTGAAGGAAGCGTCACCAGCAATCATATAGTATACACGCTTGATATTTTATGTGGGTATAACTCCGGAAATTCAATATATCTGTCTTATTAGGACAACTTTATATTTCGTTTAAAATTATTAAAAGATCGAAAACTACTGTTCGATAAGTAATAATTTAAATATTCCGTTTCCCGTTAAATGGAAAAACGGATAGGAGGCAACTATTAAAGATAATAATTTCCCCGTTAATTTATAATTAACGTTCATGTAATCAGTTAGTTTTACTCTTGCAAAATATGCCTATTAGACATTACAGTCGTAATAAATCAGTTTTTGTCGATTTAAATCAATGGTTCTTTTAAATTTAATCGCACGAGATTTCAGACGTAAATCTCTCTCGAGGAGAGATCAGAGTTTCCTCATTACGGCACCACGTAGGCATATAATTACAAATCCTGAGTTATTAATATGACTTTTGAGTTTACGCGATACGGTGGTAAGGTCGCTGCGAAAGGTAAACGGCATAAATTTCAATTTAGTCAAGGTTGTCTGTCAACAATTGACATCGGCGGAATTATATTTTCGAGATTTAATTATACAGTAGTGAAAAGAAAGATGTTTTCTCAGAGACCTAAGTTTTAAACTAACTTAATTTAGTTTAACAATACGGTTGAGTGAGGTATTACATGTCCCATGTGCATTCTCCTAGATTGCATTCTATTCTTTTAAATACAATGTGTAAAATATTTAGACAACTGTGTAACTTTTCATTTACAGAATTAAAGAGTAGTATATATAGAAGTAATGTATACAGATTTCAGCAAAGCGTTTGATATTATTGATCATGGTATTCTATTGCAGAAACTATCAACTTATGGGTTAAGTTCATCATTATTATCGCTTTTACGATCGTATTTAACACAGAGAACTAATTATGTCTTTTACAATGGTTATAAGTCATCGGATTATTGTCCTTCATCAG
>SMLS01075005.1:0-61638 GCA_004785975.1 Popillia japonica | reverse complement strand
CCGCCGTATAGATCCGCCAGACAAATCCGCAGGTGAATAGGGGCCTTTAATTTCAAATCTGATTCTCTCAATATCAAATTTTGTTTTCAACATATGACACATGGTTGGAATCAGAAAAAGAAAATCTTTCTAGCTGTGTCAAAATCCGATATGGTGCCCATAAGAAATAACAAAGTTGATATCGTCAATAATAAGCAAGATCGCAATGGTGAGGATCAAAAATGAAGCAGCCATAAATGTTTGAAAGGCGTTTAAATTTATCGCTTTCAATTCTTTTGATTTTGGTGCTAATTACATGCTAGCATCTCTGAGGGAGTGAATATCGTATATCATAGGCGCAACACAAATTTACCCTTCGGTTCATACTATTGAACACATTGTGTAATATTTCTGGTCTAATATCATTTGCAGCTTCCGTAATTGTATTTTGCAATTCTTCTAATGTATGGATACGGTTAAAATAAACTTAATTTCCTAAATAACCAAACATGAAATGGGGGTCAAATCTAGTGACCGCAGAGGCTATCGGCCTCTACTTACTGTCTCCGAAGAACTGATGTAGATAATTTAATGTTCTTTGCGCAGTGTGTACTATAGCACCATCTTGCTAGAAATATACATACATCATCATCATTGTGCAGTTGTGCAATAAAGAGGTTTAAAATCAAATTTTACTAAGTATGTATTTGCATCAGTGGTTTGGTGAAAGGAAATAGGAACAAAAATCTTTCTGCCGCGCATTGCTAACCATACGCAGACCAAATTTTATTATTCTGTGAATTATAAATGTAAATATTTAAACTGTGAAACCATGCTTCATCGCTGAAGAAAGTAGTATCATTAAATCATTCACAATATGGGATACGACAAGAAAGATTTGGAGGTAAAAATTCATGCGTCAAGAATCTTTTTACAAACGTTTCGACAAGTACCAAGAAATCTTTCTATCACACGCCGAACATGCTGTACATACAAAGTAATCATATGTAAATTCCCTATTTGAAAACTCCTCTTGAAACTGTTGGTGACAATTTGGATATGAATAATAACATATTCCTATTCTATTCTATCTTTATCTACATATCTATCTTTATCATATCTTATCTTTGGAGGATATAGAGATCTACCAAAAACGATAAAAAAATAATATGGTTGCCATTTAAAAAAAGTGTTGATAACGTCATCACTCTAAAAATCCAATCACGTCATAGAAAAAAAATGTATATCAAAAGATGGCGTTTTAAAAAAGAAAATTTACCTGTCCGAGCGTTTTTCCTAAAAATGTAAAATATTGCGGTTATAAGCTTGGTTCCAAACTTTATGACTACACTGTATGTATAGGCACTGTAACAGTCTTAACTAGTTTTGTTTCAAATCTTGTAATAAGCTAAACATACTTTCAACTATCCATTTCATGTGCATACGTGTTACATCACAAATCATATATACGTGTCTGTATAATTGTGTGTATTTATATATATGTACATATATGATTAGAATTTTTATATACATAGTAATACTTTCCATAGTTAACAGTTAACCGCCTTATGTAACATTTCTCATTCCGGAAATTTTACTCTTACTGCAGTATTAGAGCACAATGTTTTAATTTTTTCCTAAAAAGGAAAATGTTTTAATTACAAAGAATAACTTATCGTGGCATGTCGATATTGCCTTGAATTCCGATTGAAAACAGTTATCGATTATAAAAGGACGACGTGGAAATCTAAATAATTAATGCAATAATGCGCAAATGCACACAAATAACCCTTGACAATTGATAGTTAGGTATCTATAAATGACGTATAAAATTGTCTACTATGATCGAACGAGCTGGAGTACATATGACATCATTTAAACTAACCGTACAATATTATGGAAAAATACAGTGGACGATATATTCACGTACTTACATACATAGATCATGTACTAAAAGCTTAAAATATGATTGTTGTATTATATGCATATTTTCCCTGTATTATATGCATGCAGTAGGCGATACTGCATCAACGAAGAAATTTATTATGAAATATGTACGTATGTACAGACGTCGCATGATAAAGGTTTCCAACCTAAAGGCGAAAGTCTACCCAATATTTTTATATCAAATAGTAGGTATACTAATGTTTACTATAATAGACATTTGTGTAAATGTCAGAATATGACATTCTGTTGCTTTTCCTATAGATAAGCACTACACGTGCTAGAAACGTATTGTCCGACGTTAAAGTATCATACTGACTTTCCGTTCTATGTTGGAACCCTTTATGATGCGACGTCTGTACATAGAGTGTGTCCGTAAAGTATGGAATATAAACAATTTTAACGAAATTTCCCGAAACAGGTCGATTTTTGATTTCAATTTGCTTTAATTTAACGTTATAATTACTTATATGGAGTGAACCATATACAGTGAAACCTGCCTAAGACGGACCCTTGATAAAACGGAAAACTGTTTAAGCCGGAAAATTTTCATAGTCCGGAATCGTCCTCGTAAAAAAACATAGCAACTGTACCTCTTTAAAACGGAACCTGTTTAACGCGAAACCGTACTAATAAATTTAGGCCAAAAAGTATTGTGAACCTCCGTAAAACGGAATCGGTTTCCACCATAAATAACAGAGTTTACATACTTCAAATGACCGGCAACGGTCCTTGGCTTGATTTACGATTAGAAAACAGACCATTTCTGACGGCCACCTATGAAGGAAACACTTTGTCTATTGAAAAATGTATCACACGTGTGGATTACTAGTTAAAACGGCTCAATAGGAAGACGGAATACAAAGGGAATACACATAGTTGTGCACACATGTTCGATCTTTTGTCGGACGTTGATAAAGTAACGTTCATACATATATTTATATGAATAAAATAAAATAGGTATGTATGTATAAATGTGTTCCTTTTTCTGCAATATGATCTAGATACTTGCCTATTTTGTCTTAGAACTTTAGCAAATTCGTTAAAATTTTGGAATTTCACGCGTTGGTATGCTTTAGATTGGACGGCTGAATGAAACATTAGAATTTCATATTTTAATACATATGTATAATAACCTGAGTAAAACGGAAACCTGTGTATAAAGGAAAATATTTTGGTCCCAGTCGATTCCGTTTTAAACAGGTTTCACTGTATGATAAATGACGTCATCGACATTTTTTTTAAGTGGAACGCCCTGTACATTGTTCGAGTTTTAGAATATACAGAATATTCTGAATTCAAAAAGGTATCATACATGTCGTTTTATTGACATTCCTTTTGCACTTAACCGTTTAATATTGTGTGCATTTATTTATAAAAGAGTAGGCGATTAGCTTTTGTGAAATGGCACTATTTTGATTGATGTCTAATAGCAGTTAAATAGTAGAAGAATTATATTAATTCGTGAATATTCTGTATAATTGCTTCGAATTAAGTTAAAGTGAATATGAAATGGTGTGTGTACAGCAAAAAA
Organism: Popillia japonica; assembly: GCA_004785975.1. Taxonomy (NCBI): domain Eukaryota; kingdom Metazoa; phylum Arthropoda; class Insecta; order Coleoptera; family Scarabaeidae; genus Popillia; species Popillia japonica. Next base: position 58,181 of record SMLS01075005.1, on the reverse strand, counting down.
TTGAAATACTTATGATGATTGGACATAGAGACAGATCGCGAACTCAGTTGGAAGTGTGTGATTTATTTAACGATGAATATCCAGAAAGACCCATAACGCAATCAACAGTAGCTAAGGTTGAAAAGAAATTTCTAGAAACTGGTACGGTTGAAAGAGCACGCAGATCAGCTCGCCCGTCTGTAAATTTTGATAGAAAACTAGATGTTCTACTTGCAGTTGAAGAAGATCCGCATACTTCTGTTCGTAAGATTAGTCGTGATCTCGGTGTTAGCAATGCAACGGTACACAAATTATTAAAACTGGAAAAAAATGCATCCCTTTAAAATAAAACTTGTACAGAAATTAAACGATGATGATCCAGATAGAAGAATAGAATTTTATGAAGCAATGATGGATAACTACCACCAAAACCCTCTCTTCGTATCAAACACTATTCTTTCCGATGAAGACACTTTCACATTAAATGGCGAGGTCAATCGTCAAAATTGTAGGTACTGAGCAAAAGAAAATCCCAAATGGATGCGTGAGCATCATACACAATACCCGCAAAAGATAAATGTATGGGCTGGTATTGTAAGAAATAGAATCATCGGACCCTACTTTTTCGAAGGTAATTTAGATGGGCCAACATATCTTCAGTTTTTAAGAGGCTTTCTTGTACCTACTTTAGTTAATTTATTCCCTAGTAGGATTCATCCTGGAAGATTTGATGGCTTATGGCTTCAACAGGACGGTGCACCTCCGCATTATGATGTTCGAAGGTACTTAGATGAAATTTTTCTGAACAGGTGGATTGGTAGGCGTGGAATTCTTTGGATTTTTTATGTGGGGCCATCTGAAGAATTTTGTTTATAAAACGAAAACAGAATATATTCAAGAATTACAAGAGCGAATTTGAACAGAAATAAACAATATTTCTCCGGAAACCATAAACAAGGTTCAACAAGAATTTATTAATCGTTTAGGTTACTGTCAACTACAGCAAGGACTACAGGTCGAACATTTAACATAAACTCATGTAATCTACTCATGTAATGTAACTCTGTTATCATTAGCTATCAGTGAAATTGATAAATAAGATTAGTTGCCTACTTTTTTGCAATTGATAAGAAGTAGTTATTACCGTGTATCTTTCAAATTCTGTTCGCTAGACTCCAAGTATCTACCTTTTTTGGAATCAGATCATTAATAATAATCTAAAAGTATCACCAAATACAGGAAACTGATAATATGATACTGGAAGAAGCAAAAATGGCTTTTATACATATCTAAGACAGTAATCGAACATTAAAAGACCAAAAATTGTGCATTGTTTTAAGTGCTGGATATTGATATCACCCGGTTATTATTATCAAAATTCCTCGGTCCCAATGCGATCACATTAAGCGGGGCCCACTGTACAACAAAATTTTACTTTTCATTTATTCACTTTGGTTATGACCTGGACTTAAAACTTTCCATCAATTGATAGCGGAGTCTTGATAAAAGATGGTATTAAAAGTGATTCTAAAATAAAAAGGAATAAGAACATTTGCAAATATTATGCTCCAGCATTGCCAATACAACATCTAGATCGTTATTTGTATTCAATTTGTTTTACTTCTACATCTATTCTCTACTCCGTACTAACATTAATTTGTTAGTGTGAGTTTGCACATACTCTCTCTTGTCCGACTGCACTGTAATAAGTGATTACTAAACAAATTATTCTCTCGGTTTCTGCATCTCACTTTGGACCTTGTGCTGTATATCGACCTAAATTTGTATCAAATGTAACATCTACAATTCTGAGTCGGATGAGAACAAAGTGAAAATTGTATTGCTTTATTGAATTTTATTTAATTAATTTACATAGCTTGTAAAGGTAGTACCTATGTATATTAAACCGAAGAAGAAATCGTAAATTTTTTATTAAAATCTAAAATCATTAATAAAGATTTCATCTGATCCAGAGTTTAATTGGTAAGCTAGTGTACGTAATACATAATTATAAATTTGCATACACTGCTTTACAAAATGCAGTAGAACTGTGGTACCTTAATTAACCGAAGTAAAATTCTTACACAACAGCACATCTGTTTCGCCAACTAGTTGCTCACATCACCGCCCTCGTTACCTTGAACGTGTATACTTAGTAGGACACATTCTTCAGATTGCGCTTCTGTCAAAGTCACACTTTATGGTATGTGCTTCTGTGAATTACTATAATTGAATAAATTGTAAGCGACTGCGTGAGATAAACAAGAAATAACAGTTCTGCACAGTAGATCCTAATTAAAGTAGATCGATGTAACAAAGTGTTTGTTATTCTTACTACATCACCTTCTCATGCCCTTTAATTAAAATTTATGTATCTATAATTTGAATTTACTGGTTGTAGGTACTTAATTTTTACCGTTAGCCGTTTCATAATAATTATTTTTGAAGGATAAATATACATTTATAATTGCTGGAGTAACACTGATAACTTCATTATGATCTAGTATTTGAATACTGCAATTTTAACCAATGTATATTTCACTGACCATAAGTCAGCGAAGTTATCCGAAGACCAATTGATAATTTGATCAAACTTGCAATGTTTATTCCGTTAACTTACTATCAGATCTAGTGACGTTAAGTCACGATAAAGGACTCAAATATGCCACAATATCACGATGATTCAAAATCAAGGAAATGCCGATTTGGACTGGTGGACATGACCCTCGTCTTGTTCAATGCACAATTTGACGCGTCTAGGCATGTTGCCAAATGCATTCTGCTAATGTCAGTATAACATTTAAACTGACAGTTGTTTGGAATAAGCTACGATCAGCATTTTATACACCATGGCAAACTTTTATCAATATAATTCTTGCTTTTGCGGTATGACATTGTTTCCAAGATAAGGGTGTCTATCATGGGGATCTTGAAAGCGCTAATAGATACAGCGGTTGTTAAATAGGATAAGGTTGGGCAATTGATTGACAAATAATATGCATCAACAAAAATTTTAACAATTTTCGAAGATATTCGGAAAAAGCCAAAATTTTTCGAAATGAATTTACGTTCTCCTGTAATTATTCGAAGAAATATTTTTAAAATAATTGCATTTTATTAGGATTACTTTTTGCGCTCTGCAAGGTCGCATTCTCAAATCAAAAATTCAACGTTTCGTCTTAAAGTCACTATCATCAATTTTATTTCTAATACCGATACGCATCTAAAACGTAATGAAACTATCACATGCAATACATTATTTATTGTACCTATGTAGGTTTAAAATATCTGCCAAATCTACATTTCATAAATCAATAATGGCGCTACTAAACAGCATTTAACTTCTACCAACTTGACCAACATAACCTAACTTCGTTTCCAATAATATACTAAACTTGTATTTAGTTTCCAAAGTTGGCCACTCTGCCAAAAGTACTTCTGCGCATGTTCTAGTATTAAGTTTGAAACAAAAAATAGGACAGAATCTAAATTTTAAAAAAATCAAGTACAGTATCTAGTATAGTTTGGTCTAAAGTGGCCTTTACATGATACTTTTTCTTACTGTTTTTTCTAGTTTATAGATATAGTATAGACAAAGTATGAATCTAGCATTGTGTAAAGTGGCCTTTATATCTTGGACACACTGTACAGTCTTTGTCTTTAAAGTAGAAAACATTTAAGTTGTTGTAAAGTATGTACACACATGTATTTAGCATTAAATTATACACGATAATTACTCATAATTGTTGTTTTCTCACTTTCAATTTTAGTGATATCTTCATAATACACCATCATACTACAAATAGTTGTTTAAAGTTCGGTATATTGTGCTAGTTATATGTATTAGCGATATCGATAATATTATTTAGAATATATATGTATGTCAAGTTTTTGTATATAAGTTTTTTTGATGATACCAAGAAAGTTAAACAGAAGGTGTAGGAAGCAATTTTGTAAAGAATGGGCAAAACTGGCAGAGAATAAACTAACATATATCTACTTTTATATTTATCTCTCGTTTTATTGTTAATTTCATAACTATGTAATATGTACATAGCTTTATAGAATATTCTGAGTATCGAATTTTTCTTGTATGTATTAGAATATGTGTTTTGATTCATCTCTTTAATTAATTAATTATACAATTATTATTATAATATTATTATTATACAATATCCGCAATAAAGTGCAGACATGTAGTAGTTCATTTAATTTCATATTTTATTCTCTGTAGCGACTAAATGGATTAAAGGACTTTATTTCGATTCAGTTGCGAATAGATATGCCATAAAATGAAATCTATCGACACGAATTAGAAACCAAAGCAATAATTTGCACCTAGATATATTTGTATTGTTTTAAAAAGCATATAAGTACTAAATACGTAAAACTGAAATAAACACGGATATAATTGTACCTATGCGTATCATTGTATACCTCAAAATCGAGTTTCTCTTATGAAGCAATAATCAAGATTTAAGATACTGTGTTTTTAAATGAAAGTTAACCAGCAGATGCATATCAGGTTTCTAGAGGTGAGAATTAAGGAAGTATCATGTTACTATTGCAAGTACCAGTACTGTATTACTTACACTTACGTAATACTCTTGTTATGTTAGTGCGAATTATGACATGCGAATGATGAGGATATCTATTGGGGTTGAATAAATCCCAATCAAGGATTTTGTTTTCAAATTTGTGAAAGATATACTGATCGCTTAGCTAACTATTAGTTAGTTAACTATTTATTGAAGTGGAACCTTGTTGTGTCTTCTCCTAATTCTTGTGGAATTTCAAATCGGTCTACTGTCTTCTGATTTGAAAGCTGTGTTTCGCTCATTTCTGATAACGTTCATCATCTCTTGTCTCTCTCTACACCAACCACTAACTTTTCAGCCACATTTTCTTCAATGTCAGCATTTTGTTCTAACTTTCTTTCATGCTGTCAATTTTTTTACAGAATTATAGGAAATAAAGGTCTACACCGTGGATTCTTTTTTAATAATGCCATCTAATTCTTTGTTGGCATGTATTAAATGGTAAATAATACAAATGCCAAGTAACAAATCGTACACAAACAATACAATACTAAATGTAAACATTTATCTGTGCTGTGCTAAACTACATATGTGTGTTTTTTTGTAGTAGTTGTTGTAATAGTAAATTTTTTAAAAGACAAATATCCACAAATAATAACTATTCTAAGCCAAAACATGACTTTCTTGCCTGTTTAGGTAGTCGAGTACTCTACCAGGCAGAAGTATTTGCTCTTGCAACCGGTGCAGGAATTATTGCAATTATGGAGGCTACAAGAATAGGAAAATAAATATAATGACTGATAGCCAGGCTGCTATCAGAGCAATTGTGAACCCCATCACTACGTCGAAGCTAGTTAAATATTCTGGCACAGGGTAACAAGATTTCTTTGGTTTGGGTGCTAGGATATTTATTTATTTATTTATTTATTTATTTGAGACAAGAACAGGACGAACCCAAAGAAGACATGTGGATATTAAGGGGAATACATAAGTAATACAACACTATGGGATGGAACGATATTTACATAGACTATATACAAAAGTAGACCGATTATTGATCCTTACATGATACCTGTAAGTCATGCCTATTCTCGCTACCGATTACGATTTTCAATCTCTCAAATAACTCCCAAACCAGTGTACGTAAACATTTATACATAGTTTCCTATATCGACGCTTCGATATAAATAGTTAAAATTCACCTAAAAGTTGCATTTCTTTTTATTTAATATGTAATGTTACATGTTACCTACCCTGATATTTCATAATACTTGAGTAAGAGGAGCAGTGGTACAATTCATTCAGTTTTTATAATTGTAAAATAAACTATTGTCAAGATTTTACGATATTGATTAAGGTGATTATTACTATCAACAGGATACCGCTTCTTGACATAAAACCTAACCTACAATTGGATAATTGTAGGAGTAAACTAATGTAAACCTTCAGAATGGGCCCCCAAAGTCTATTAAACTTTGTCTACTAAAAAGCTATGAAGTGTTTAGACCAAAAGATTTTGCAAATATTACCATAATTCCAAACAAGCGCTTGGATGTTTTAAGAATGCGCATTTATATTATCAAAACCTTGTTATCAACTCGTAGCTAATATGCCCGAAAGAGTTAAAACTGTCATAAATGCTAGAAAAGATACTACTACATAACTGTTACATTATACATTATAACTTAAGATATTTAAGATTGGAAAATTACAGACTTACATATTGGATGTTAGTATTTAATATATTATTTGCTCATAATGTTTCTTATTTTGCTCGTGGCTATATCTACGTGTTGCGTTGTTCCGTGAACAATTGAAATATTGCAATACACTTTGATCAGATTGATTAAAAAGACAAGGCAATTTTATAAATATCACAAATGCAATCTATGTAATAATTAAATGTGGTAAAAAATCTGAGTAAATGAAAATGGCCATTGCAATTTCTATGTATGACAATAACTACTACTCTACTGTTGAAAATTCTAACTCTTTAGGCAACGTAATAGATTTTGTCCTGTATGGTGCCCCCATATGGCCAGAAGAATGTACTGCTTCGAGTAGCGTCAGCGTACACAACTGTCTTGACCCGCATTACAAGTTATAACAGGGTTAACACAAATAGATATGATGGTGCAAGAAAGAACATACATATTATGTATATAAGCATAGGCGGGAGGAGCGCAGCATAGTCATGAGCACAACCAAGGAAAACTCGCAACAAATGTGGCAAAACAGATGGGAAAGGGAAAACGATAAGGCGCAGTGGACAAAACACCTAATAGGTGACATTAGGGAATGGGTAAGCTGTAGACACCATGAACTGAACTACTTCCTAACCCAAGCGTTGACAGCACATGGCTCTTTCCGCTCTTTTACAAAGCGGTTCGGAAAAGACGACTCGGATGCATACATATATGTATTGTGGTGAAGTAGATGCAGCAGAGCACACCTTATTTCAATGTGACCCGTGGCATAAGATAAGAAGATTGATGTATACCAGCTTGAGGCAGACGGTAACACCAGAAACTACAGCACCGCTGATGATCGAAACTGTCCAGAATTGGAAAACTATCAACAATATCATTAGGTTCATCATGCAAAGAAAGGAGGCTGAGGAACTAGAACAGCAGCGAATAGTAGCTAGATCACGAACTGGATGAAGGAGTAGAGTGTAATATTACTAAATGGTTCCAGCTATCTTGAAGGACGGAGAGCGGTTTTAGTCGGTAGGCAGTTTGTCGCATCTTTTGTACAAACTGAGAGTCCCACACTCACAAGTCGCAATCCCATAGATCGAGCGCTTGGAGTGCGTAATGAGCATTTCGCCTGGCAAAGAAAAACTACAAGACACATTAAATAAATAAAGGTGACTTGACAAGGTAAAGGTTTCTTTACAGAACAAGTACCTACTGCTGCTAAAGTAGCAAATACATTTGAATGAAAAGTTTTAAAAATTCTGTTAAGATTAGCAAAAGTAAATTCCTAGATTATTGATTGACAAAGAATAACTGTTTGTATAACTGATCAACAGAATTTACTATTTTGAAATATAGTAGCTCGCTCTGTATATACGAATTATATAGGAATTTTTTTAAAAGTGGTTTCCACTTGTAGGTCAATTAAAACACTATAATTCGATTAAAGATCAAATCTATTCCAGAACCTTTACAATTTATTAGGTATGTAATTTCTATCATGTTATATTGTTAATAATGGAGGGACTGTGTTTTATTTGCAACATCTACTTTTTAATTATTGTATCAGCATGATCGTTTCATGATACCGCAGTGTTCTGTAATGAGCCCAAATTTGATATACATACATACCTACATATATAATGATTCAAGAATAATTCATATTTGGAGGCAGTCAAGACCAGTAAATCATTCGAATATAGTCCCAAGTTTATTCTATTAGAGCCTGTACCGGGCGGCCAGATAGGAATGCAAAGTGCTGGAGCTCGGAAACTATTCCGAAATCCTTGCGAAAAAAAAAACTTTACTAAAATGGCCAAAAGAAGACCGTGGAAAATATTGTCAGATTTCCAAGATGGTTGCCAGGAAGCGTAACCGCCATCTAACATCTAAACATTTAAAGTGATTTTTCACTGAAATCAACCTAGTATGTAAATGTTATCGAAAAATATGTGCCTTTTAAACCTAAGCTTTACTCGAGTAGTTTTTGTTTAACACTTTTTGACGTATTGTTTAACACTTTTTGACGTATCTATTAAAACAAAGTGGTGGTAATTCGATGTTTTTTTATAAATACCTATAACCTATATAAATAACTCCTAAACGACTGAACGGATTTTAATCAATTTGGTCCTGTTGGAAAAAGCATTTATTGTTGCATAAAACGCATTGTACCTATGATACGTCTAATTCCTAGTGATCCCGCTAGAGCGGGCTTATTTGATATAATAACAGAAATTCTTTCCATAAAAATGTAGTGAAATGATACCTAAATAGGTTAGTAAAAACGCAAACGAAAATTTAGTTATTATGTATATAATTATAAAAAACGCTATTACACTGGTATTTATTGTTGTTTATTTGTCTTCTTTCAAGATTCAATTATAACATTTCATAATTTAATACCTTTTAAATAATGAAAGTATTTTTCGTTTAATAAAATTTAAAAAAACTTGCAAGAAAACTAATGCGTCCGTCAATGTTCGAACTGTTTTGCATAGCTGGCGCCGCTCCTGTATGGACATTACAGCACCTTCAATTTTTGCTTTTAACAGACTACGAATGACCTCTTGCGCGAGGTTTAATATCAAAGCCATTGGAGTCTGCATATGTGGTGTGGGATCCTGGGCGGAACTATTATAAGTCCCTGTTTCTTTGATCAACCACTAAATGATGCCGTGATTCTTGATTTTCTGGCAAACCAATTCCCATTTTATTAAAAGATGTACCCTTGCAATTACGGCAAAATATGCTTTTGCAACTAGACGGTTGCCCAGTACATTTCTGAAGAAATATGTGAGAAGATTTAGATCTAAGATATGACCAGGTGTATTGGGCACGTATTTCCTTGGTCACCGCGATCGCCAGAACTCACCTGTTCTACTGTTCTGACTTCTATCTATGGCGGTGGTTGAAAGATATTGTTTACCAAATTCCAAATTTCACCGGAATTACCTGTGACGTATTAGGTCAGTATTTAACAATCTATATAGCTATACTACTTCGTACTATAAGTACGACATAATAAATATATGTAGGGAATGAATCAAGAAATTGACCGTTGGCTGCAGAAATCTGAACTCGTTGAAGAATATATATTATGCCATGAGCCGGAGCTTCATCAACAAGAAAGAAGCACAAGGATCACAAAATTAATCGTATATAAGACTGTTGCAACACTTCCAACATGGAATTTAACAAATAGGTAGAAGAGCAAAGCAGGTGGCGGAGATGAGATGCCTCACATGAGTCAGAGGTATCACCAAAATGAATAAGATCAAGGATAGTTAAGTAAGGGAGCATAAGAGGAAAGACTTAAACACCACACACCAATAGTGGTAGCCGTGGACTTGACGTGGGGACTGATCACATGTATGCTAACTGAAATAAAGCAAACGATAAATTCTTATGGCCTTTCCTTCATTTTAGTAATCCATTATAACACTCCTCAATTAATTGATGGATTACCGGTTTCTAAATATTCACTATAATCTAGGATACTTCATATAATTAACTGAAAGTTTTACTTAATTTCAAAGAAATCAATAATAATTATTCATCGAAGTCTCTTATACACGCATGAATCTTTTTATTCGTAGTTCATTAATACAATGCAGCTAATTACCGTTAAATTAAGCTCTTGTGACTCAGAAGGATATTGTTTCTCTTCCCTCAAACTTTCTCGTCAAAATAGTCATGCAAATACAGATACTGGAACGCAATGTATACAATACGTACTTCCCATGTATTCGTCATCGTGAGTGTCGATAATATCGATTGAACGCAAACAGCGTTGTGCAACTAACGTCTTTGAAAGAATGATTAGCGCAAGCTGCGAAGATAAATTACGAGAGCGAGACATCGAAAAAATTGCAGAAGTCCATGAAATATCCGCGAGACGGCTAAGCTCGCGAGTCCTTCGACCTTGGTAATTAACGATTTCGGCACAAGTTGTGTATATTATCCGTGCGCATCGAGCGATTCACGAGGTCGGGTCAAACACATCGAATATCCGTTCGATAGTCGCACCACAGTTTATTGTTAGTGTGAAAAGTTTTTACGCCAAACTATAATACTTCATTATACATACTCGTATACATTTGCTTGTGCATATAGTTCTATGTAGTACGAGAAATTTAAGTTGATTGACACTTCTCTTCTATTGGAAGTCTTTGAATCGTATTTCTCTCTTATGTTGTAGAGGTGTAGATAAACTTTGATGATAAAGTTATGTTGTGGAAATGCGACGAAAGAAACTATAAATCCCAGTGGCATACTGCTCTAAAGCGGTGTAGAAGAAATTGAAAACTTTGAACATTTTCTTGACTACACCAATCTGTACGTAATCTAATCATTTGTATGATACTAATGTAATTAAAAATATTTTTTTTATGCTTTTATTCAAGCTCAAACAATTCTGTTCAAGAACTAGGGATAAATATGGTAAAAAATGCCCAGTCAAAAGCTTAATTTATTTATATCCACATAAAGCCTGCTAGTCTTTTGATCTTAAATGTAATTTTCATAAAGGATAATAACATGTTAACGATATTTATACGATCTTATTTGTAATAGTAGAGAAGAAAATGGTATTCAGTGATCCGAAGAAAAGTTAACCAACGTGCAATTACATACATACATAATAAACATTATCGTGTCAAGTACAATGAAAGCCGGTGTTATTTCATAAAATTCAAAGCTAGAAGTGAAGAGAAGGTGTTGTTTCATTTGCTACACTCACAAAATAAATCATGGTTTATTTATTATACTTCTTTCTTTAACTACGTATATCTTGTATTATTTTATAAATAAATTGGTTAATTATTTACTTGTGGTTGATTAAATACAGAAAAGTTAATTACATATGTACATATATGCAAAGAAAAGTAAATTAACCTTTATGATAGTCGTATTCACTGAATCATTATGGCTTCATGTTGAATTGTGCGCAAACGAATAGCGGATTCAAAAAACTATAAATATCGTAGTGCAAATTGTTGTGTCGTGTAATTTAAGTTTTAAAGGTAAATGAGATCAATAAATTTACTTTTACTTTCTATTTATTCGCAGGTACCAAATATAAATATTAAATAACAATTGATAAATATGAAAAAAATACATACACACAACAACTCTGCTTATAATTTTTTAGTAAAACTTGTCCCGAGTGTCTGTATTCAACAAGAAAAATTTTAGGCAGCTCGATATATCCTATATTGTAAAAGGTATAAAAAAAGTTATTGAGAAAAATGTAGGTACTCTGAAGATTCATATCTTAAAATTAGTAGCACATATACAGAGTGTTTTATAATGGCGTGGCAGACCTATACTTTTTTTGCATTCTTAAAATGTGCTTACTTTTACGAGCGTTTTCATAAAGGGTTTGCTAGATCTTCGCCGAGTATTTCAAAAAGTATGACCATTTTTACGTCTAAAATAAGGTGTATTCAGAATAAAGATTTCTACAGCCTACAAATATTGACTACATACAGATTGATTAATTTTGTTTGTACGGTACAAGTTAGTTGTTGTCTATTGCTTTAATAGTATTTACAAATAAATTTAGTTTTTTTATAATAATCACTTTTAAACAAATCTTTTATAATTATATGTACTGATTACTCATTAGGACTTTATTATACAGAGTGAAATTGAAACTGTAGCTAATTATTTTCAAATGACTAAAACTCGTTCCTTTCAAGCAACATATTCTGTACTTTTTTTATGCCACATTCTTTTTGATAACATATAGCATTTGTTATACCTAAATAATAGTAATTCTGTACCCATTGTAATATGACTTATTTATTCCCATGTTACTTCTTGAGATAGATTAGTGAAAAGCTGTCTTATTTAAATTTCGTCATTGCTATGTTCAGAACGGAGAAAACTGTGTAACCTCTCGCATTACTTCTTTCAAACAAGTTCTTAATCCTGATCGGTTCTTAACCGAGTAATATGTCGTAACGCTAACATAGTTTACTTATACAAAGTGTTTGGCACTAGGTAAGCACTACTCAATTAACGAATAGAGAAGGATTATAAACCTGTATCTGACATTATCCCATGTTGCCGCAAAGGTTTCTTTGTGTCTGTTAGTGTTATACATTCGTCTTTACCATGAATTAATTGCTTCGTAAATACACTCGCATTTATCAGCTGAATGTATCACCTTAGTATATGTATGTATGTACTTATAATACATATGTACGTATGTTATACAGAAAAATCCGTTGTTTCTATTTGAATTGGTAATTTGCTAAAATCGCAAAATTTAACGCAAAGATCAGTGGGATAATTCGTATCACCTTCTTCTCATGAGAACTTACACTTCCTGTGCATGACATCATACACAACATAATAAACAAGCATAAATCTATTAGGTTAAGTTTTTAAAGAAAAAAATGTACATAGGTAGATTCACTGAAGCAGTTGGTTATACGCAATTATAGCAAGAGGAACAAAAGTAAAAAATTCTTATGAATATAGATAGATATAGATATAGATGATGGAACTAATTTATAGTCCGTACAAAGAAGGTCTGAAGATTGAAGATTACTTGACGATTTATTTTTCTGTTTTACTGTTAGAAGATATTGCAGCGAAGTAAAATCCTTGTTTTCATAATTTTACCTCTAGAATGGTATTGGGATTTGATACATTTTTGACTAAATTCCTAGTTACAATGCAGTAGATAAAATCTCAAAAAATATCAGATTAGGAAGTTTGAAATAGAAATCTCATCACATTTGAAGTGTTCCGTTCATGCTGCGATAGCAATAGGAACAATAACTTCGAATCAATGCAGAATAGTACCGTGCTTTCATTTAATACCAAATCCCACGTGACCTCTTTTAGATCTGCAATCCATTTGATAGTATGGCAATATTGAAAAATAAAATTTCTATAGAAATTTTTATTTACATATTGACAATTAGAACTTTACGGGTTAGCTTTATATTGTAGATAATCACACCTAACAAGGGAACCTCGCGAACTGTAAATCGTAGATTTTGATGAAACTTTGTCAGTTAGTAGACTCCATAGAGTGTTACTCAAGGACGCTAGGAATAACTTTTAAACAGTAAGAGACCGATTAACCGATTATAATCGATTTCTAAAATTCGATAAAACCAGCACAACATACGTCATTCCGCGTTTATACCAATCGAAAGGGCTCGCTAAACGGTACAAGTCCGCCATTGAAGTTATTTTTCTATTCCTTAGTGTTTAAAAATTATTAAGAAAAAAACAAATTTGGGCTAAATTTCAAGGGTGAATTACACCCCCTGAAGTTGAAGTTCCGCAGCAACGTAAAGCATCTTTGAGTAACACTCCATGGGGTCTGCTAACTCACAAAGTTTCATCAAAATCTGAGATTTACAGTTCGCGAGGTTCCCTTGTAAGTAACGACAACGCAGGAATAAAATAAAGATGAAAACAACGATCTAAACAGAGGCGTATAAAAACGATCAAATGTGGACTTCGATAAGGCAGATCAGGGATATTTATTGTTTTACCAACATATTTATTATTATTTACATCATCTTACGGCAGAGATCACGTGGATCACGTTGATTCTAAATGAAAGCTCTATACTTACATATGTTGTATAGAGCATGTTGTGCAGAGCATTGACTGTCGTGCCAATTACATTTTATAACCATATTAGTACAATAGGTACTTTTAGTTTCGTACAACCAAAACATTAGCACTTGTATAGATAATATATATTTAATTAACATAATAAATATTTTTGTGATCCGGCATTTTAACTGTTACAAAGAATCAATTCGAAAGCGTAACAAGATTTAAAAGTCATATAACATCCAATTACACTGGGTCCTACATTCGGAATTGCATAATTTGCACTAATATATGCGATCTTTTTTGTTTAAATGTTTTACAGTTCCGTATTATGTTTTAACGACATAAAGTGTGTCACACTCTGATAATTGTTGTTAGAACAATATAATTAGCCGAATCACAGTTTAAACAAATAAAATGCAATTATTTAGTGGACAAATGAATCGCATATTATTAGAACGACAATTCAGCAATAAAAAAACGATAGAAATAATTTAATTAGTTATGTATATTACATGGAAACAACTACTATTTTAGATCATCATCAATCAACGAATAAACTAAACACGAATTCCGTGAGCTGAAGTTCTTGGGTAAGTACTTTTATTCTTTGAAGAAAGATAGGAATTCTTAAAACTTATTAACACTATCTAACAAAGACAAAAGTAGGGTAAAATATTCAATTTACCAGATTTTTTAGAATTTCATGTATTATACATATATGTATATGTATTTATTACTTCATGTTGTATGTCGTATGAAATATCATCTTAGGACAAGAAGCGAGGGCAAAAAATTGAAACACCATAGTTTAGATTTGGATGACCTTTTTGAAAAAGTCTATAAATGGCGAAGAGTAATGTCTCTTTAGAGAGTTTAGCGAAGACAGAATTTGAAAATATAATTATAAGTATGAAGTATGGTTACCGGCCTTTCACGGAACGTTTCTGCCTTTGGCTTCAGCCCAATCGCTCTATAACCGTTTCCGCGCAGCTTTAAGCTTAAACTGAGTTGAATTAATGAGACATAAGCGGATGCAAGTAACAGATTATTATTTCTATCGGTTCTAGGACACATTCTTTCTAATGAATTGTTAAGGCAGATGAGCTTGCAAAAAACCGGACGTGCAGCGCCGTGCCTAGCACGCTCGCTTCATAGTCCGGTGGTATCGGATTCAAACCCCGGTATGTTCTTTCTGAATTTGCCCAAATTCCCAAATTCCACGGCAAATGCGGAAAGATAACATCTTAAGTCGGTCTATAGGCAGGCGTAATAATAACTCATGGCCAGCCGATGCCCCTGTAATTGGCGCAAGCTGTTGGGCGGTATTAAGGCATGAATTATTATTATTATTATTAAAACGGGGAACAATACACTCATTTCAAGCTTACACAGGGAAAAACTTTATTGTGGAAGGCAAAATCTCGGCCAGAATAATTCAAGCTAAATACGAATTTGAACTTAGAAAGCCATAATTAAGGCCGTCTACTAGCTATTCTCTTCTAAATATTATTACAAGAAGATATGCAAAACATATGAGCACATATGTATATGTAAGTAATGTATATCTACCTTGGGATTACAAGGTAATCCGGATAATAACCGGAATAAAGTTCAAATATCTATAAAATTGGGCAATCATAATAGATCACCTAGACGTAGTAGGGTGCACTATGAAATCCTAATATAGAGCAAATCGGTCAAAACTTATTTAGGTACGAGATGTCAACAATCAACCGCGTGTGTGTTATTACGTTTTTTCAAATATACAGCTAACTGTGGGGTTATGTTAAAAATTCTATATTGCAAGTGAATACCTCATATATGCTGAACTACAAGGTTGTTAATGGTTTGTCAACACATAAAAAAGTTGAATGCTTATTTGCGATCAGGAGATAACAGATCTAGAGCAGAATGTTGCATATTTTGGTAAAGATGTGGGAGTAACAAATTTTGTAACAAAAACTATCAGAGAATATAAGTGTAATTTTTTAAGGAATGGGATTATTACATATTACATCAAATCCGGTACTTCTACTGTCTATTAACTTCGTGAATGGTGAAGCAGGAAACTCATTGCAACATCTATCGCAGATTTTAGTTCTTTAATGTTTTCATATTGGTGATTATTGGCATATACCTCCCTAGCCAATATTCCTCAAAGATTTGCAATTGGGTTCAAGTCGGGTGATGCATTAATTTGATTTCTACGGATTCTAGAAGTTCTGTATAAGATTCAGAATTCATTGGTGTCGAAATAAAACATACATGAGTTTTATTGTTATGGGTAAAAGCCGCCCAAACCATTACACTACCGCCACCAAAATGTCTACTCATGACAACTTCAGTGTTTTTACGCAAATCGTGCCAATAGTATTTGAAGCCCTTAGCTCCGTCCAAATTAAATTTCTTTTAGTCGGAAAATATGACGTTCTTCCATTCATCATCTCAGCTCATATGATTTTGTGGAAATGTCAGCCTTGCTTGTTTGTGAGTCTTTTTTAAGGATGGTTTTGAGACCTTTTTCTGCCATCTAAAGCGTTTACTACCGGATAAAATTTGTTGTACACGTCTCTTAGTTACTGACAAATTAAAATCACATTTGATTTGCTGTGCGGTTATATTACCAGAAAAGGCTAACCGAAATATCGATGAGTGCTGTCGTCTCGAAGATCATAAAAATTATTTTGAGAGAAAGATACGGCACCAAACACGTTCATAATTTTATTGGAAATAATATTGTTGATTATTGTAACAAGGTATTTAGATAGCGGAATATATCGACAAAATGTCGAAATATAGATACGACTATAATAGATACTAGCCATTAAGTACTATAAATTACCTATGTAAGAGCATGTACAGTTTGACCATGGACTTGATCGATATAGTGATAAAAACTATAAATGTCAAGGGTTACGTCTTTACTAGTTGTTTTGTGTAGTAATGATCTGATGTAATGTTATCTATATACTACTTCATGCAAACTGACGTCCAATTAAAGCTTTTTTGACTATATTTTGAGTGTAAATGAGAAATGAATAAATAATAATAAATTCAATTTGCCTGTTTTTAATGTAATAATACTAAAATTACAATAGACACAGCATATACATATATGTAAACCGTAACACATTAATGTTGTAGACGACAGTACAAACATATTGATTGGTTATATGGTGGGAATTTAACAAACAGTAGCTCTAGCACAAGTATATATTAAACATTTGATAGCAATAACTGTAAGTTTTTTTAAGTAAATGAATATTCTATTTGGATAAATAGAAGAAGCTGATTGTGTAATAAATATTATAAAATCTGGAGAATAAAGTCCCGAATTTGACAAGTTTTTTTAATTTACAAGTAGTTTCGACGTTACATAAAAGCACGACGGTAATTAAATCTGAAAGTCATTTAATCGTTTTTACAACGCGGTTTTTATGTCTTGCTACTTTAGTTTTATTTAAGTTTTACTTTCATCGTGATGATTGTGTATAAGTGATTTGTATCAACTCTTTCATTTAATATAAACTTATCAAACGATAATTTTCAAACGTAATTCAAATAAATTATTATAGAGTATGCTAAAAGGAAAAAAAAAGAAATTTGAATATCTAAATCTTATTTTTGTGGAACAACGTTACAGCATTGAACTTGAAAAAGAAGGTGAAAGTAATTTGCGAGCAATTCACATTTCTTGCATTTATTATGGGAGTAACCTAATAATAGTAATGGATTATGTAATCATAATTATTTTTATGGTAGTATAGTGCAATTTAATGGAAACTTAATGTGCATATATTGTTAATGCGACAAATTAGTATCGCGTATTTAATTTAACGTTCAGGTCGAAATATATAGAAGCACATTTGATCTACATTCTATATTAATTTTGTATTCTTTAACGGGCTTTCTCTTCTCATGCAACTCATTTGAATGTACTGTGACTATTAGTCTTAGCATAGAAAGGGCTTTCACCATTTCATGCAAAAACAATTAACCCTCTATTATGTTGCGACAAGCTATTTTCAAAGTAGTAATAATTAGTAACAGTAATAAATACAATTTGTCGACTTTTCTGTTTAATTGATCAAAATTTGATCGCTATAGTTCAGTTCTGAATATTAAAACATAAGGAATATTTGTTTGAAATTATCAGTATTAAACTAGTTAACAATGTCACACGCAGGTTAAGATTTCAACTCGTCATCGATTACAGTAACTGGATATTTTAAAATCATCTCTACATATAATTTGGTACAAGCCTTTCATCTGCCATGTGCACAAAATTTAACTGATACCACAATCCAAACATGCGGATCACGGAACTGAATCGTGGAGTACATCATCGTAAGTGATGACAAATTTTGTAAAAACAAAGCATCACACTTTATTTCCAGCGTTTTGAGAAATGTGAAACATTATGGAAAAATCTACTCTTTATGTCTAGTGTACACTTTGGTCCGAATTGCCCGAATCGTATTTAAAAAAAAAGAAAATCTAAAATTGGTATTATACAGGTAAACTCCGAACACCACAAGTAGGGTTAATTCAGGGCATATATTTCGACGACTCATCGGTCATCATCATCAACCGAATATTTACATGTCGTCAAAATACGTGTGCCGACTTAATCAAAGGTTTTGGTGTTTGGAATTACTGGAATTTATTTGCATCATACGAAGGACAAGTTACAATTATTGAGAATAGAAAGATTGATACAAGTTTTTAACAAACACCTAACGACGATGTCAATCTCTTCTTCTGACTGGAACCTTTCCCCTTAAATGTTTTTTGAGGTCAAAAAATAGTCAGAAGTCACATATCGCCAAATCCGGTGAGTAACGAGGATATTCTATAATTTTGATTTTGTTTTCCGCTAAATACTGAACACTTGACACTTTACTGAACAGAGTACACAAACAATTTCCAACATACTACTTAGCGGTACTGATTTCTGATCTTTTAATTGCCAACCAATTAAGCAAACCAATGGTTCTAAAAAATACTGCGTACATAACCTTTATTATTGCTCCTTGTTTTTCCACCACCGTACGGGTTTCCTCATCTTCATACATCCAGAGTCGGCTTTTTTTGGGAGTGGGAGCATCAACACGTCACCAGTTACAATTTTAGAAATAATTTGATGGCCTTCAGTATTGAACATATCTAAAGTCTTGGGCAAATTCTAACACGTTCTGCTTTTGTAAATCTGTTAGATGAGTTACCGAATTACAGGCCGTTTTAAAATGTGAATGATCGTGCAATATTGATCTCACTTGCGAGGATCCAATCTTCAGATTGAACTCTATCATTGCATATGTAATGCGGTTGGCCCCTTTCACCACCTTCTTCACCGCAGTAATGTCTTCGGCGTTAACAGCAGTCAAAGGAGGGCCAGCTTCGGTTCTGCGTATTACCGACTTGCAACTTAGTTCAAATTCTTTATACTCTCTATAGACAGTAGCCAATGATGGTGCGAGATCCCCAAATGCCGATTTTAAATTTTTCTCACACTCACACACCTTAAGACTTTCTGGAAATCATAGTAAATCATTATACGAAAGTTATCTCGCGATAACTCCATTTTTTCGATAACAGAAGGTTATTCTGTGGACTATTTCTCAGACAGTAATCAACCGAATTGGAAAAACTAAACTCCAATTGAGAGATAAAATGATGTACTATTTAATAAACAACATTTTTTTTGCACGGTTAACTAGACTTTGCAATTCTCAATAATTATAGCTTATCCCTAGTACCAGTCCACCATCCTTAAAACCACAAGAACAATTGTATTGTTCATAATTAAATTATCATTAGATTTCGACCAAGATCTAATGACCATTAGCAATACTTTGGATACTAGGAAGATAGAACATAGCCATATTAAGAATTGGAAAACTTTTATTGCTCTTGACTTTCCAAAGTAAAAACAGACAATTTATGAATTTCTTCTAAACGTTCATAGAAAAGTAAATCATTCACAAAATCAATATAATTGTAGGAGTAGTGTATTTAATATAAAACAGACATTCTCATTTTTAATGACACTGGAATCCCAACCGTTATCGGGTTCTTGCATTAGTAGGATTATTTAATTTCGTAAACTTGTAAACGACGATATGCAGCTGCATATTCTTAGGCTATGGCAATTATATTATGAGATACTCTGTATTATACCTGTACGTACAATACATATTAAAGATAGTAAAACTGTCGCTGTAGTTAAACCATTAGTAGCTAACTATAATTTGGCTATAAGTACTACTACCTACACTAAAACTTTGTCATAAATCAATTTTTGAAAATTTACACCATAGCATTTGTCTGAAAAAAGTATTTTGAAGATAAGTTATGTTACATAACTTATGTATTTTTCAATACTATATTTTATTAAAATACATATTTGTGATGTGATATGTGATTCATTCGTAGAAGTTTACTTTTTTTTAGTTATAGTGCGCAATGAGGTAATCTTTATTAAGAATTAACGTTGGTGTTAACCTTTATTAATTTATTTTATCGTGTCAGTAATACCAATACATATACATATGTAGGTATGTATGTATCTAAAATTATCATAGTAGAACATTACTATTTACGATGTTGCTAAGAAATTTGAATTATTTTAAAGTCAGGCTTTCAAATATTTCCGGGAGATTTGATGAAGTAATTATTGTAGCATTTACTACTACATATGTAAGTATGTACTTATTTTATTATTACTAGATAAATACGTATGTATGCTAAGCAAACTATTATAGAATAAAGCGAGAGATAACAAAGTTACAGTCCGTGATTAATTATAGTGATTATTATCGTACCCCAAGGCAAATCTCTAGTCGGAAGTCTAGAAATTTGAAACATCATCAGTGTCATCTTCAAATGAGAGCTCTTAATTTAAAAAGCTAAGGTAGGGTTTTTGTATAACTTACCTTAGTTGCCAAATTTCAAGGGTTCGGAACAAAATTTATAATGTACTCGTAGATATTGTCTGTTCCTTAGATTACTTTGACTTAGATATGTATTTTATGTAATTGTGTACTACAATATGGTCAACTAACAGTATGTTGGCGCCGTAAAACCAAATTAAATTTACAAGGTACTATTTTTTGTGTTGGACATTTCTTTGGCGTCGGTAGAGTGAAAGGAAGTTTTTACTAGTATTTTACGTCTTAATTTTGCTCTAACGTTGTTATGTTTTGTTTCCATTATCAGTCGAGTTATATTAGAATGTAGAACATACAAATTTGACCTTTAATTTTATTTATCTGTACAAGAAAAGCCTTCACCTATATTTATCGACATGCATATTTTCTTCATTTATATTTATAGCGATTACCTACATCAAGAGAGTGCTAATCGCTCGAATACAGAGTGTACATAAATAGATGACGAGATACTCACAGAACAGCATATAAAATGTCATCTGCAGTACATTGAACTTTAATGCATATAAAAAGTGCCAAGCAATTATTCTATACGGTGAAGGCATCTTGTACCACGTATTAGAAGTAACAGTAGATAATAATTATACTTACATTTGTTTGCTTAAAATGTCAGAAGTTCAACACAAGTATACATTTATACAAGTATACTTGTGCCAAGGTATATATAAGTAAGGGTCACTTAAATGTAAAAATAATGAGAAATTAAACAATAACCATATAATTTAATTTTATATAATTATAATAAAAAAACGGTTTAAAAATGGTACGTACTTGAAGAGGTAAATTGAATATATTGAATGTTTACCTTCTCCAGGCTAAGTGTACACAAAAATAAACAAAACGACCGGATTTTTAAACCTTAATTTAAATTTTGTGTGATCATTTTTTCACTTCTTAAAAATTAAAAGAAATATTCTTTATGGTTTTATGCCTACCGCTGGCTGGTAGGCATCTGAATCGATTAGTGCTGAGTTGACCAGGTATTTAACTGACCCCTGCAACTAATGAGTACTATTTAAGCTTCTAAATAAGTTTAGAATCTTCTAGGGGGCTATGGCTCTGATATCGACCGGTTTTAAGTGCGCCTACGTACTGGAAGTACCAGTGCCTATAACGGGCTACTGTCAAACAGTCACACAAAATGTGTTTCGCGGTTTTGTGTGCTTGGAACAAAATTAGCATATATCGTTAGCAACCCTAGCCATCTTCTTGAGGTGATCCCGCAGGGGACCACGGTCAGTGATAGTGTTAAGGTCTCTATTCTTAAGGTCCAACACGCATGCAGCTATAATGGCTGTGAAAAAGTAACAAATTTTTTGATTATTTTAGATTTGGAATGTTATGGGAGGACAACATTAAGGCCTGCCACTGGGAGAAGACGTCAGGACAAAAGCAGTTGTTAGTCGTACTAGACGCCAACTAGTCTAACACCTAGAAGGAGGACGTTACGCGAGAGCTATTGGGGCTTTCAAATAGTGTTGGAGTTGTTGGAGATGACCTCTTACGTGAGTTTTGATAAGATCACAGAATAGCTTTAGTCTAATGAATCGGGACTGCTCACAATTTTTTGCAATATCATTGGTAGGCTAGTTACACTGATAGCCTTAGTCCTAGAACCCACATCAGAATAGCTATGTTTGAGATTAGACAATGACAAATTGGCTTTCACTCAGATTGAAGTGCTCTCAGAGCTATTAGTGCTGCTTAGTTGTCTGACAAAATGTATATGCGTGCAACTTGGTAATGTCTTAACATTCCTGGGCACACTGTACGATAATAAATATTTCCCTTCTGGCTAATGAGATCAAAATCTTGAATCTCAGCCCGTAGATACACCTATTCACATTCCTATATTTATTTTGGATTTGTCCACCACCGTATGGGCGAATCTTGTAGTTTAGGTTTTCTGGACTCCTACGTTTGACTGTATGTACTATCTATCCAAGTCAAATCTTGGTTTGGTGTAATCTATTAATTTGCCAACTCTACCATTTCTTATAGAATTTGGAGATAGCCCGCTAAGTCTTTTGATTTGAAAACTGTGTTTCGTTCCAGTCTGATGGCGGCTAACATCGCCTCTCCCTTCACCTGCAGGTGCAGGACCATCTTTGGCGCTGTAGGTTGGGTTTGAGCTGAGCTTGTGGTTCCTATGCAAGCAAGCCGCTGTAGTTTTTTTTGCCAAAAATTAAAGAAAACGATTTTTAGCCACTAGCCATTACTATATCTCTGATTCCAGCTAAGTAGGTCCAAATAATCATCTTAGGATTGAATCCTCAGATTCTTTTGAAAGTATAGAGGAATTAATTTAAAAATCAAGGAAGTGTAGCATTACCGCATACTAGCATTTTGTTTATCGTTGTCGAAGATTATTGAGACGCCTGGGATCGACCGCGTGAATCGATCAACTATTATGTTAAAATTTAATGTTTGCTCATGGTATTAATGATTATAGCTTCATGATCATCAGGGATTTCGACTGATTTACGGTCCCGTACTAAAAGAATTTTGTTCATCGGACACGATTAACCATATTTGGAATTTCGCAACGCAATTACTGCCATCAACAGTTTTTTCTAATACGCAGAAATCTACAGAACAAACAAGTTAATGATGAAGTTAATTAGTTCTGGGTGAATCGGTCAATTGTTAAAAAAATATACTCAATTTACTGTTAACTTGAGCTTTCGCTGATTTATTGTCAGCTTCATCAGAAGATACACTATAACAAAAGCACAGGGTGTCAAAAGAACTAGTTTATAAGGACTTGTTTTTTACAGAAACATGAAACAACTTACATCATGAGTTGCGGTGGGTAAACAACAGAGAATCATGGTAAACAAATTACACTCACAAATTAAAATCAGTAAATAAAACACGTTAAAATGGCAAATACATTAACAAAAGTCAAAAACAGCACACACCATGGTCACCAGGCGGCAGGGTGAAAAGCACATGGTAAATGTTAGGTTAAAAGTTGGCAACTAAACTATATAAAATTGAAGGAACTAAATTCTTAGTGAATGCAAAGATCAATGGCGCAACAGCGGGGAACAAGGAAGTCTTACTTTAACTTACAGTTTACAGAAGTGAATCAATTTGAAACAACTGAAAAGGTCAGGTCCCCACCTCAACAGCCCAACGTAATGACAAATGAATATATATTGCTAAGGTTCATTATGTCACTTCTGAAATTAACAGTATTAGGCAATTTACTAATGTAGTACATCTCTAGAAATAACCTTCTTCTATAATGTTGTTC
Organism: Popillia japonica; assembly: GCA_004785975.1. Taxonomy (NCBI): domain Eukaryota; kingdom Metazoa; phylum Arthropoda; class Insecta; order Coleoptera; family Scarabaeidae; genus Popillia; species Popillia japonica. The sequence continues at coordinate 34,168 of SMLS01075005.1, read as the reverse complement.
ACAGCACAAAACACGAACCCCATCGTAGTCGAAAGTATGATTGTGTCTCAAGCAATGGTCAACGAGTGCAGTCCTCTTGTTGTTGTCTTGTATATGAGCGTAATCATTCTTATGTTGACGTAATCTAGTATTCAAATATTGTGTAGTCTGTCCAACATAGATAGCCTCACAATCATTGCAAGGAATTGAGTATACCAACATAGAAGACTGCAATTTATCAACAGGATCCTTGCTTTTCAAAAAAAGTTTATCAGTAGGTTTGACCGTGTAACAACATAGATGTTTGGAAAAATCTTTGAATAAGGACACTAATTTTGGGGTCACCTCAGGAATATTAAGGAACTTAATGTACTGTTTTTCGGTTTGTTGTTGTAATACGTCTGTTCTAGTATGAGACTTGCTATAAACTGGACTACTGTTAAACAAGATTCTATTAACTAAATTGATGGGATAACCGTTATTAAGAAAATTCGAGTGTAAAAACTTTAAATTCTTCAAATGAAAATCGGGATGTGACAATCTGATGACTCTATCTTTATAGCACAAAGAATATTAACCTTCATGGGTTGGTTAGAATAAAAATTTAAATACCTACCAGAGTAGGTTGGTTTTGTGTACCATCACGGACTTTGGTTATGTCCGGTATCTCGCGGTACAGCCTGCGCTCCTGTCACTATTCCCTTTAAGATAAAACGGACACGGGGACAGAAGTGCAGGCTGTAGCGCTAGATACTGGACATAACTAAATTATAGATTGGTCATTTTTCCTTATGACTCTTGTGTCGAGAAACGTTACGGAATTATCGGATTCACACTCAACCATAAACTGTATAAACCTATTAAAATTATTGAAAGTATTAAAAATTATGTGAGCAGCATCCTCGGGAACAGACGTTATAATGGCAGCATAGGAATACAAGCATCCAACAAAAAATCCATTACAATACAAGCAATCACAGGGCTCATAGGGCTACCCATGGGTGTTCCAAAACGTTGTTTATACATTTTTTTTATCATAAACGAAGGTTGAGGAGTCAAACAGTAAGTGTAGCAATGATCTAAATTCATCCTTCGGTATGCTAGTATGTGGTTCTATCCAATTAATTGCAATAACTTCCAGTGCCAATTCCAAAGGAATACTGGTAAAAAGGGATACTATATCCAACGAAATCAACACAAAACAGGTAAAATAACGCTGTTAATTTATTCCGCAAATTGGAAGGAGTCAGGGATATTATACTGTGTCCTATAGGCCAGTGCTGTTATTAGAATGCCTGCTATGTAATTCGACATGCGATATGTAGGTGAACCAATAAAGGATGTAATCGGTCTCAAAGGAAGATTGTGTTTTTGTATCTTAGGCAAACCATAAAATCTCGGACAAACCCTGTTGTAACATATTAAGGACTTGCATGAAGACTCGGAATCGTAATTAGAGCTCTTAAAACGTCTCAACAATTTATTCAATCTATTCTGAAGGTTGGATGTAGGATCAGTAGTCAAAGGTTCGTACGTTGTGGTGTCATTGATAAGTTAATATTTATGAAATTTAGAAGAAATTTTGAGGCAGTTAAACGCTGAAAGTATTACAACTTGTTGCTTCATGAATCTATGGTACAAATATTGTTTGGCCTGTGGGTGGTTAATTAACAAAATATCCAAAATTTGTCGTACATATCAAACACTTCTTAGCATGTCTTTAAAAAGTATTAAAATTGATGATTTACTAACTATTAATAATTCATTTTTTATAGTTGAGTCATGAAAATCTTATGGAATCAAACCAAAACTATGTTTATACATTTTACTCATATTTAGACAAAATAAGGTGTGCGATCAAATTTAAAACCACTTAATTTATAAGTGACAAAAAGGTAAATTATGAATGTTTGGAAAACTTACCTTTAAGTCGCCATAGACCCCTACAATCAAGCAGCTGTAGACCACGGTCAACGCAATCCATGAATATTCTCCCCGCATGACCTCGATCTAAACTACACCGGTGCCCCATTTACTCACGCATATTACAACTTAATACTTTTCGAAATTGCAAGCGGTACAACCCAATTCACATCCAATCATGGAATCGATGCGAAGACGAGAAAAATACGCATTTTAACAATAGATAAAGGAGAATAATAAATTAACTTTCAAATTCGTCACATAAACTATACATAATACTTGCACGTTGAAACCGTATATGTGTATATTAACAGAAATTTTGAAAACCTAACGTACCGAATAGTCAATACTGCGTTGGACAAATTTAAGGGAAATTGGTAGCTGCGTTGTGTTTCACCCGGAGCAAACCGTTTACCGCTTGTTTGTTGTTTATGATTACGCTCGCGATATAGTTCGCCAGCAACTGTTTTAATTTCTTCGGTAAGTTAGTGAATGTACAGCATAAACCGTACTGATCTGCAATTCTATGGAGGCTGCGATAGAAAAATATTTATTCCCACCTCGCGGGCATCGAACCGTATATGCTTTTGTCTATTCAGTGATCTATGTGGTGTCTGCGATTTTCCCCAGATATCCGGTAAAAATACTGCCAAACCGTAGCTTCATTAAGAACTGCGTTTTATAAAGTGTCACGGCAGATTTGCGTATAAAGAATACCCAATTATAAATTTCAAAGTGTTATCGTGGAAGAATGGCATCAACTTCAAGTATGGAGAAAGTATTGGAACATGATGCCGAATTACCATAATCGATTACGCATGCACATTACTCTAAGCCATAGTTAATCAACGCATTAAACTAACACGTGTGCGTAGCATTACTTTAATAATTAATTCAATATATTTATGTTACACGCTTCCAATCGGCTAAATCCGGTAACATCACCACAACAGTTCTACTTTATACGATGCAAATCAACTCTAACAAAATGTATATGTATATGTGTGTATATACATAAAATTATTGTAGGATTTGCGCTGGTCAGTAATTATCATTGTTTTTGTGGTAGTGTTATATGTATGCAAGAAGAAGCATTAACTTAGTCCCCAGAAAGAAGCAACGATGAAGAAGTCATGATTTATACAACATATTTGACAGTTCCTTACTTACCTTATTTACATAAAAGCACTTAAACGTGCACACAATTATGTATTGTTAGGTAACGTTACGTATGTATATAAAAGTACGCAGTAAGATAGGGCATGTAAACGTGTCCTAACTTTTTACTAGAACTCAGCACTGTATAGTGTGTCGCCTCCAACCAATGTGGAGTGATTAGTTAAATTTCTTTGGCATATTCGTGTATATTATGGTGAAACTTTAAAAGCTTTACTATTTTTTATATGAGTTCGATAATATATAAAGTAATTCGGTAGCTGGGTATTTTAATAGAAAATCATAATTGTATAAAAATAACTGCAAATCGTGGTTAGCTTACAAACTACTCAAACTAAGCTGTGAAGAATATTTACAATATTATCTATAGTATTTGGGTAATATAAAACAATCATTGCCAACTCCTTGCCTAATACCACTATAGCCCACTTTGGCTAGCATATTTATTCAAACTCGTGACTCCCACAATTCTGCAAATATTTTTTATTTATTTATGTATGTAGCGTATGATATAAGTACAATGCGATTCAGAATGTTTGTCGTAGTAAAAATACTGTTTTTCGAGAAAATTGTAGAAAGTATAGATATTACTACCATTTTAATGAGTGAAGTTATCTATACATACAAATTTCATACATTATGCATACATTAAAAGAATTTTATTGACATTTCGTGACATTGGTGTTTGTGTTGTAGTTTTCTTCGTTTATTTATCATAAACTTCAGCACAACGAGCAGTCAAAGAAAACTTACATTTGCATCCCTATAAAGTTTCTACGGCACAGGAACTATTACCATGAGATTACGATAGGCGATTAGAATATTGTCATTGGTTCAATAATAATTTAAGAGATAATAACATGTTAAACAAACCTTTTTTTCCGAGGAAGCCTGGTTTTATCTTACGAGCTATAATCGACTCACAAAATTCAATCATGTCTGGTCTGCAGAAAATTCCCATGAATTTCGAGGAACACAATTGCACCCCGTACAAATTAGAATTTGGTAAGCTATGTCCTGGCAACGAATGATAGGGCCAATTTTCTTTGAGGAAACTGTACGTTACCAGCAAATGTTAGAACTATTTATTGGACAATAAAGAAATTCAAAAAAATGAGCTCGAAACAGGCTAGTTTCAACACTTTCAAAAAAATGAGCTCGAAACAGGCTAGTTTCAACACAATAGTGTTGAAACTAGCCTGTTTCGAGCTCATTTTTTTGAGCATTATTATGCTCTAGCTCATACTGTTCGACAAACATGCCAATATCTCCAAAACTTTTTGCTGACCGACTCGTTGGAGTGCAAAGATGCATAGATCGCCTGATCTAAAACCATTAGACTATTCCATGTTTAGCTATCGAAAAAAGAGTATCTACAAAAACCGCATGCATACCGTAGAAGAACTGAGAGATACAATTATCAATGCAGTAAGGAGTATAACTGCACAACAATTAATAAATGTCTTCGAAAGCATGAAACGAAGAGTTGCCGCTTGTATTAATGAACGTGGTTGAACATTTTCTTTAAATCATTTTGAAATTTTGTTACTTATTAGTTATACAAATTGTAAGTCGTACTTTAATGTACTAGAATATTTTATTGACACGCATGTAAAACTCTATACTTAAATTTAGTTAACCACCAGTTAATACAAATTGTAAAATCATAATTTAATAAAGATACATGTTAAACAGCTTACATTTTATTCTTATAAGCAAAAACACCAATCTATAATCGTCTATGTTTTTAAATTTGAACAAAACTGTGACACAATAGGTCATACAACTCTATATTCTATAACACAAAAAAAATAATTCACAATGTCGGGTTAAACTAATAAGTGCAATACTTTACATAAAATATCTAAATATACAGATACATACATAGATTATAAAATGTACGTACCTAGTTATTTATTTCCATAGATTCCTCTTGTATGCCATTTATTTGTGCACATTATGATCCGTTTGAACAAAATTTTGCTCAGCGATAAGATTTGGTACCCATATCATCTATTCTCTTCATTATTATTATCTAACCTTTTAGTTAAATTAGATGACTGTTGTGGTTGTTAATCCAAAACATTTTCTAGCTCTTCTTCAGTAGTAACTGTGGCTACTATCTCAAGGTGTAAATTAGAAGAGAACAGACCAGTTTAAAAATTTATGCTAAATAATGCTTTATAGGACGTTATTATCACCGAGTCAAGCTTTTAGCATATTTTCAACGTGTTGATTGAATGGGTCACCACTTCCTTGACATTTTGGCTGCTGAGGTTGATCATAATATTTTACAAAACTATTTGGACCATTTGGAAATTAATTCTTTTATTACACTATTTACAACCTCTGCTCCTTTGTCGCTCTGCAAAACAGAAGCAGCGTCAATTTCTAAAGAATTTTTTAGAACTTTTCCTAATCCTTGAGTCGCTCATTTCAATTTTAGGGATCTGCGAATAAAATTAGACAAGTGATTCTGATAGTTAAGCAGCTATTTGAAATCACCATCAGGAATAGATTGTAGATCCATCGGATAATTTCACATGCAGGCCAAGGTATAGCATATTTTGATTTCAGCTTCTACTTCCTCCATCATAGTGAGTTTTTAGACAAATTAAAATATTACTTGCTTTTTTTAGTAATTAATTGACCGTAGAAAAATCAACAACAGGTTAATGCGAACTGGTGTCATTGTTTCATTCCTAATACCACATACAATATGACCAAATATGACTAAACAACAAATAGCCACGCATAGACTGCATTACCTTTTTTCCTATGTCTCCTTCTAGCCTCTGACAGGGTCACAACCTATTTGAAAATGGTTTCGCGGCAAAACTTTCTATGCGCGCATTACGTTAAATCGGAACGACTTTTCGTTGCATCAGTCGCATATAACGCAGTATGCACAATTCGGAACGCGGCCTAGGTTATGTTTTCTTTATTATGACAGGTTTGTTAACTTGCTTGTGTTCCGCTACTGACTTCATTACAAACAGGTGGCACATACCTACATCCTGCCATTATCTATGGGTGCGGAATTGACAATATTTTTGAATCTCTCAGTATAGACAGTACATTACTAAGTTATAGTTTAATATCTAAATTATGGATGTACCTATGAAATCGACGCTGGAGTTGCGTATAGGAAGTTTCTTGGGTCGCCGTCGTACCTTCTTATAAGACACTCGGCTGTAATATGCTGGATTGTTTTCCTCTCCGCTACACAGTTAGAGACTTTGAATTTGGCTCCACTTATACTGGAAGCCTGCATAGTTACCGTGCCCAGTTCTTATTCCGTTTAGAATAGAGTTTAGAGAATGGACCAGACCTTCCGTGGTAGGCCAAATCTCGGAGGAATATTACTAGTTCCGGGTGTGTCTCGGACAGCTTCGTTCTTCTGGTTGTTTAGCTGAAAGTTATTTGCCCTCAGCTGTTCGAATGTTCTTCTTGGCGAATGTCACGAACACAGATGATGATTATGGTTGGCATCAGCGATTACATTTAGGATTGACCGAGTAGGGTTCTTTTTTAAATTGTCGCATGGGCGGGTGATCTCGTACGCCCACTCGGCCAAAAAGACCTATTGTGCCCCATATCGTTTAGGCCCTCCATCCCAGTTGCACCTGTGAGAAAAAGTGTGTGAACTGGTCGAGAGTCAGTTTCTCTAGTTTGGGTTCGTCCAATCTCGCGACCCCAAAGTAGCTCCGCTTCTCCATGTCCCATGCGGGGCAGTCGAAAAGGAGATGCACGGGAGTTTCCTCCACGTCCCCGCAGCTTCTGCACTGGGGAGAATTTGCTAAGCCCATGTGAAACAGGTGTTTGTTCAGTATGCAGTGCCCAGTCAGGATACCTGTTAGCATCCTTAGCCTGGGCCTGCTCATAGAGACGGCTTTACGGAGCTTGTCTTGGTACGGGTGAACACCCAGGATTTTGCAGTGTCTCATTCCAGAGAGTCTCCTCCAGTGGAAGACAGAGTAGGGTTGTTCTGTAAGGAAGAATTTCAGTAATGCATTTGACGTCACAGTTTTGACCATGGCACAGTAGTAGCCATTGGGTCGAAGTGGATTTTATAGTGTCAGATATTAATAGCATTGACTTGTGTATCAACAAGTATTTTGTGAGCACTGTTCAGCCACATTGTTCAGTCACACTGGAGCACAATATTCGGCAACTGAATAGACAAGCGCTAGAGCTCACCATCGCAGTGTGGGACCATTCACCCATGTTGTTCCATATAGTTTGCGTATTATGTTCTTCCTAGTGCTTAATTTGGTTGCTGTATTTTGAAGGTGTTGTTTCAAAGACGCGATCTCATGGACGGAAACACCGGCGATGTGTATCCCCAAAAACATTCTTTCCTCAAACTCGCTTAAGTAGTGCGATCGATCCGCCATTATGCAGCGAATACAACTACATGGACCTTCACACCACACTCAGAACGAACGGAGATGCTCAGTAAAAAATGCGACGATAGCAAAAGTCGAAACTCGCTGCATGGACTCGTCTATAGGGAGTCTTAATGCTTCGTAAATTTTATGGATTTTAACGCCTTTAGATCATACAGAGTGTTATTAACAATTATTTCCGGCAATGTACTTATAGAATGTCATGTATTCTTGGATATAGTCAACCTCTACGAGCAGTATAACCCCATAAGTTTGTTTAGTTATGTTAGAACTTTTATTAGTGTTAAGAATAACTGGACGTTTTTAAATAATCGAAACCACATAACATTAGCATTCCTGAAACAAAGAATGTGTCTAGGTAAGTATGAGAAGAGAGAATGTGCCATACGTGTCCATAAAGCGTTCGCCTTCGGCTCGCGCTTTAAACTCGCCACTGATTCGCGTAATATATTTTCACGCACTTGGTTCGTAAATAACTATTACTAAATTGTACAGTGCAAATAAAAATGACTTAACTTATTCTCTATGATAAAACGTACTTATTTATTAATAACATACACTCTGTGTGTGACTGTTGTATACATATTTCATCGGCAATATTGGTTCATGAATCTGTCCGGTCATTTTGCATAGTTTTGGTGCCAATTAACCTTTCTATATTGACATATATATAAATTAAATGTAACCATGAATGATATAATAATCAAAATACGCGATTCACTATTTAAAAAGTTAAAGAAAACACTAATTCTGGAACAGTACCTATCATCCAGGATTATGGTATCTTTTATGGCCAACTGCGTGGTTAACAACCTGCATCAGGCCTTGCTATAATTTTAGTCGATTTAATTTTAATTTGACATGAGTTTAATCGATCTTACAAAAAAGAAGATCTATCAATTGTGACTATAAACATAAATCCAAAAACAAGAATGGAACAACATGTAGCAGCAAAATATCAGTAATATACACGGAGAAAAATTTATAGTATTTATAAGTATAAATATACTGCATTTTAGTATAATTTATTGCTATATATAGGACAGCAACATAGCATACTAAATTTAACAATAAATTTGTTCCTGGAAATTAAGTACCTATTATACTTCAATTTACTATATTTTATAGTAACTTTAAGTAAATTGCTTGTACTACAATTAACAATAATTTTATACAAAATAAAACGAAATATGTAGGTAGGTAGTACGTGGTGTTTATCGATGTTTTACCGCCAATATCAACCTTTTCACAAATAAAAAGACCGCGTCATACTGCATCTCATTCTTTTTACGTACGAGCGCCTTAAAGCTTCTCTCTCTCATTTCATTAGTGTTCCAACGTGCATAAATTGAAACTACCTTTATTTAAAAAGCAATATAAATACTTTTAAAAACCAATGAACTAGTTTTGCTAGATGTTGTAAATTATTTTTATTTAAAAATTTCATCAAATGTAGCAAACATTTTGTTTTAATCTTAAAACATTTTGTTTTAAGATTTTAGGAACAAAATTGTTGTTGGCCACTAAACACAGTGTTCGCAATTTTAATACAATTTATACTATTCATAAGTATAAATTTCTAAATAAAATGTTTTGCTGTAACATTTTTCTCAGTGTACGCTATGTAGTTTTAAAATGAACTGTTTTTAAGCAGAGCAAATAAGAAAAAAGATAAATAGAAGCAAAATAATTCGCGACAAACACACCAAGATAACTGACAGATGATTGACAGATAACAAATGGCGTCTGATCAACATTTTCAGTTATGTCTGTATACCGGAATTCTGTATCTATCATTGTTACATTTAGCGTTATCTCACTATTTACTACGTATATTGGATTCTCCGCTGGTGTTTTCCAATTTTAAAACTTACTCTACAATACTTGTGTTACGTAACTTACACGCAAAGAAGTTTGCAGTTAGAAACTGAATACGTCATCCTAAATTTTAGTGAACCTGGGATAATTTTTAATCAAGATTAAATCAGTAAGATATAGTGGTAGTAGTAAATAATGGTAGTTCAAATTTTAGGATGGAAACATTATTAAATTGGTATTCTACTGATCTGATATATTAGTATGAAAGGTTTCGTATCGATATAAGAAGCAGTTGTGGTATTCACATAACATTGAGTTATGTCTAATGAACAAAGGCATTCGTGTAGATTTCTCATATCCACAGCTTCCAAAACTAGTAGTAGTTTTATTAATTATTACCTTTTAAACTGCTTTGTATAAAGTACATGTACAAAATGTGTCTAATTATAAACGATGTAAATTTTCCAATAATGTAGCAAAAGTGATACCTTTTGTAATTTAGACACCACAACTTTTGCTCGAATAAGCTTGTTGTAATTTTTAAGGTTAATTTACTTCAGCATTTACGTCACCACCTTTGATGGTCTATAAACAATTTGTATAGAAATCAATATCCCATCACAGCTTGATTGATGACTTGTTTTGTTTCGTACGCATGAAGAACGCAGAATATAGTCGACCTGTTAAGGTTCTATTTACTAAATTATCAAAAGAACGTCCATAATAGCTGATAAATTAACTCAGCACAACAACGAAAATTGGTTTCAGTATCGGAGGAATAATTGACAACGAGTATGTTTCAGAAAAAAGATACAGTTTAATTTTAGTAAATTATGTCACGTTATTATATATAATAAGTATTATTATAAATAAAAGTAGTACAAACGACATCTTATTAAATGACAAAACTTAGCATTTGTAATTATAGTGCAGCAGTTTTAGTTGGCTTTTTTTCATTTGATTGCTGTGCCGTACCTATTATACCTACTACATAACGAGTAAAAGCTGCGACATACATTCGTGTTATCTACATTTAATTTAAAGCCTTATCATATCTATGTTCTATATAAAAGTAGGCTATATGTAAATGTATACTCAGTGAAATTAGACGTGTTACACCCAGAAGGAGTCATTTGCTTAACTTTATTTTTTGGCAATGTGAGTGAGTTTTACATCAGAAATGAAACGATATCATTTGCAAGAAATGTTATTAACATGTAACACGAAAAAAATTAATAATGTGTTTGGCAACCATGTAGCCTGACACTCCTGTACACGTCTAGGCATCGACAAAATGAGATAGTCGATATCTGCTTGTGGCACCTCGTTTCAAGCAACTTGAACTTGTTGATTAACTGCACCAAAGTTTGTGAGGGATGGTGTGGACAGTGGACAGTCGCTTTCCCATGATATCCCACATATGTTCGATGAGGTTTAAATCCGGAGAACGATGTGGCCACGGCAAAACAGTAACGCCTGCTTCTTAGAGAAAGCCTACAGTTCGACGAGCAATATGGGGACGCGCATTGTCTTGCTGGAAAATGACGTGTGAATGGTCATCTACATAAGATAGTAAAGTAGTTTGTAGGACATCATCAACATAACGCTCAGCTGTCATACTGCCACTGCACTCAGAAGTGGTGATCTGCTACCATAAGCAATATCCCTCCGAATCATTACTCCAATAGTTCTGTGTAAATGCCTCTCAACAGGAAACCCAATATCATGTCACTCTTCACGCCGGCATCGTACCCTTCTAAGGCCATCGTGCATACGTAGACAAAATTGCGATTCGTTGCTGAAGACATTATGCCATTCTGCTTCCCAATGTTGCTGTTGTCTCTGTACCAGTTCAAGCGTTGATGACAGTGGTCCGCAGTCAAAGGAAGCACCAATCGATCGTGGACGGTATGAAAAAAGTCCATAGTCTCGAATGTGGCGATAGTGTACGCATAGTAACAGGTCTACATTTTCTAGCAGCGATTTGACGCATTGCAGCAAAACGGTCACGTAGAGCTAGTTGTATGAAGTGCGTATCTTGACGCTTTGTGGTACGCCTCTGTTGACCAGTTGATCTTCTTCGTGTTCCTCTATCTTCTTTTCTGGATGCTTTTATTTTTCTTTTGTATACAAAAAATGTGCAATTACAATTATAAACCGGTCAAAATGTAAATGTTCAAGTTCTTGGAATACAGCAATTTGTAGATTTTCGCGTCACATACTTTTAACGGAGTCCTTTATATATTCAGTCTGAATAACTGCTGTACAGATCCCAGATCTGCGGTTATGAGGTATGACTGAAACTGGCGCATTTCTTTCTAGTTCTTACTAGGGCCTATGTATGAGAACAAGAAAAAGCTTTTCAAATAATATGTTATCAATTTTCAAACTACTCAGGCTCCTGCTCTCTCTCTCTCTCTCTCACACACACACACACACACACACACACACTTCTCACACATTATTATCTACTCTATAAGAGCGAATAAAACCTTTTTCGTAGTACGATCTTGGGTGTTTTTGTCTACTTGGATGCATAGTACAAAATATTAGAACCAGCCATAAACTACGTTTATGTCTTACGTATGTACGCTATATTTTACTGTACAATTGTATTGGTAAAAATAACTTGCTGCATCTTAGTTCAGCGATACATTAGATTTCCTATCGAGCCGATGATCACAGGCAAGAAATTAAAGTCTATCTATGCAGACTGTCAGTGAGATAGGCACATAATTGTTGTCTCATACTAGCATGCGTATTTCAGTTGAATTCATACATCCTAGCCCTCCTCATTCACACATCTAACGGTCGTTTTAAAACTGAAATATACGTCGGAGCAGAAACTGTTTATGGCAAAATAATTTTACGGTGGAACTCTGCGGAAATAACTAGAGGTAGTTATTTGTTCGATAGATCGCCCGCTCGATAGGAAATCTAATGTACCGCTGAAATAAGATGCAGTAAGCTATTTTGCCTATACAATCGTACAGTAGATATGTAGTGTAGATAGCTTACACAAGTTAGGTATCGACCGCTCGCAGGCGTTCACACGGTATATAAAATGGCTTATAAAAGGTTAGAAAGCTGCTATGATATAAGAGAAATAGTATTGGAAATAGTTCTTAACTATTTTGAAAACAGAAATCTAGAAAACTACCCTAGTAATAAACGAAAACGAAGATACAACTAAAAAGCGTGCAGAAATTGTTTGAAAATCGCTAGTGAATAAATTTAGTTAGGATTGGAGGCCATTTTATAATTGTCCTTTTCATGTATATACTTACGGAAAATCTTCAGAATTGCGATGATCATATCATAATTATGTTCTTGGTGCGATAACAAAAATTCCAAGAATATTTAGAATAATCAAATGAAAGCATTAATTTTTTGCAAATATATAGGACTTACATATCTGCAATACTTCTAAACGATGTGCTAAATAAATACCTCTTACCATTCTCCAGAAAGAGAGAGGGGCAGCGATCTCTTGCAAAAGTTGGTGCAGTTAACTATTTTTCTTATCTTTAAACTGATCTGATTCAGATTTTGTAGTACCTACTTTGCTCATATTCGGTATAGAAATCGCCGGAGGTCCCCAAAATCGTTAGATTCACTCCCAATTCGATCTTTCACACTTAGTAAAAGCCAGGGGCGAAAATGTACTTCAAATCTCATAAAAAACTAGAAGTGGAAATATGGTAAACTCGATTAAAAAAATATTATGAGGCATGGTAAATATTATGACCGATTAGAATTTTAGGGTTAAGAAATATTTTTTATAGAAACTAGCACATGTATTGTGCATGTAGAACAATAGCCCCTGCCAAATATTATAGTCATTAATAAAATTCGATTTTAATTAAAGCATCATACGACAGAACAGCTTTGTATCGTAAGAAATAATGTATATTCTGAAATTTAATTCTAATAGATTTCAGCATTACTTATGCAGTGTTATATTTGTTCCATAATAAGCGTATGTATAATATACAAATTATACCTACGCGCTGCCGTTGTAGATAGAATGCATTCCTTATGATAGAACTCTTAAAATGTGATAATTGAGCATTTCAAAATCAAAAATAGGCCTGGTTCCACAATTTCTTACCAAGTGTTACCCAGTGTGTACCTGTGTTCATTGATTTATGTATTATTACTATACACAAATAATTTGGTAGTACAATTTTCTTATTTCTTCAATATAACATTACTCTATGCTATATTTATTATGAGGGTTTTCGGGTGTTACTCGTGTCATGGTTTGTAAAATTTGTACAGTATAAAAAATGCATAAGCTATACAATAAAAGAATTCGACGTTCAGGAGCAAGGAGGTGCCTGGGGAATATCAGAAGGTGACGGTAACTCGACATGTCAACCACGCTAGAAGGGAAAACCTTCTGACATCTCTCATCTTCCTTTTTTAAAATTCTTAAAAAAAGTAATACATTTAATTTTTGAAGTTCTTATTCACTATTATAGTGTTTTACTCCAAATAATCTTACAATTAGGTACATGAAAAGGCCTGGTTTTTAATGAAAGTTCTTTATTCAAAAATGTTGAATTTTCATTCAACCTTTTTTTTTTATTATTATAAAAAAGTTTGAATTCAACTGTCTTGATAAAGTTCGAATCCACGAACGAAAATTCGACATTTTTGAATAAAGAATAGGACTTTTCATCATAAATAGCGTTAACACTATAATAGTTACCAGTACTCCGTTTCTGTCTTCCAAACTTCTTATTTACATAAATGGTTTTTCAATTATAAAAATACCAGAAGACCATGTAATTTTTACAGCTGTAAATTGATTTCGTCATCACCTAGGTACTTACACAGTAATTTTTAAAAAACACAACTTACAAATCCAAAAGAATTGCAATTCCCGAAAATATTTGCTTGATATCTGTCTGTCTGAAATTCCTACAAAAGAATGAATCGTTAGCTACACATCAATAATAACTAAAACATGTATTATATTTTTCTCAAAAATTAATACAAACATCTACTTACTACATCCAAAAACCTACAAGTCTATAATAGTACACCAATTTATAATTTTAAAACTAAAGTATGTTATGATGTAGTTAGAACGAAGCAAGGTTTTATTACCTTCATCAATTTCTTCATATCACAATAGGGTGTCACATTTAATTATTTAATTAAAAGTTAGTTGGAATATCAGGAGTGTTTAGTTGACAACCAAAATAGTTTCCTTTGTTTTGTTATTCTAGTGCATTGTATAGTCTACAGCACATATTATTAATGAAATGATTACATTATTTCGCATTAGCTTTTATGTTTGAAGTGTAACAAATATTTAGATTTGTCTCACGTATAAAACTGCTCAAATATTCATAGAACGTTAAAACGTATACTGCAAAATACAACCATTTTGATTGTTTAATCGTTTTGTTGAACTGCATGTTTGGTATTTCGAAATCTTATAACTTGTATACACACATGGCATATTAAGTTTTAATAAAGATTTGAATACAGTTCTTGAATATTTGCCCACGTAACTTTATTTGTAAAAATTAGTAAGGAAACCCTATTCTTAAGGAGAAACAGATAGATGAAGAGAGGGAAAGTTAATTGTTTTTTGGACTTAAAGATAAGTCTTTAGTCAAGCAGCACATCTACATATATGTATAATATATATGTATGTATATATAGGATAATATCACTGCAAGAAAGTCAATTTTCATTTTTTTTAAATGTAAAAGCAATTTTCTTTGTATTGTGAAGAAAACTTTGACTTAATTTAATTCTCTATTCGCGGTATGTACCATCATATGATAGTATCCATCTACGTATGTAACTTTCCACAATTGATTTGTTCTTCCCTGGGCACGCTGTAAATAGCCATGTCTTCGGCGTACATGGTTAGAATACTTAAGGAACTCTAGACAGATGGTGTGTAAATGTGGTAAACTCAGTAAAAGCAAAAAACTATTTCTGCTTCTGCAGTACTTTAGCGGTATCTAGTATATGTACATACTGTGGATAATACAGCAGGATTTGACTGAGAAGATCTAGGTAGGATCGGCTAATTTTGACCAACTATTCATTAAAATCTAATTCTATGTGCATTCCTGGTCTAGAACAGCTAAACAAGTCGAATAAAATATATTATTATAAATAGGTAAATTATATTTATTCAGGATTTTTATATTAACGTTTTTTGACGTAGTTTTCTTGAAAATATAATCTCGTTTAAATTTTCTACCAATTTTATTAATTTCACCATGACATGCTTTGAATAACTACGCACATAGGTTATTCCACAATGATTTTAATTAAATATTGTTTAAGACTGTAAACACGACTTGTACTCCATTCACACATACAGGCTTTTTCACGGAATCTAGAGTTATCAAGTTTTTTTTTTAACCAAGTCTCCAGACTGAACTGCTTTCCAAAAAACTATGCTTTGGAGTAAACCTTAATGGTGAATGCCTGTTATAGAAGAATCAACATTGTATATTTAACATACAGCGTAACAATTTATAAATTGCATTATCTGACATATGAACATTATAGAGTGCATTACATAAGAATTAAATAATATAAAACCGAACTTCACTAACAATAAGTGCCACTGAAGTTTTATGTTTTTCACAACTATATGTATGCATATGTATACGTTACAAATTTTTAATTTATGTATCCTTGTTTTAAGCAGCCATTAACGTCTTTTATACACAAGCATGGAAATTGTGTTATTAAAAAATGAATCATCTGTTTGTTTCTCGAAATGAATCTTTTAACGCTTACTTATTCAAGTTGTTTATGGTATTTAATGAATTTTATTTACGTGAATATGTATATGTATAGTGTTTTCCAAACAAAATTACAACTAAATGATGAATACTCAAAACACGAAGGTACTTATACTAAAGGGGCACAGTTTTAGTTAGATAGGGGAGCGCGTGGCCGGAAATGCCGATTTTGAGAAACCGTTAAAAGTAACTATGTACTAAATTGGAACTATTTAAGGTCAAATTATATGTAGTTTTGAATATATATTTATAATTTGCACTTTTGTAATAGTTTATAGCTAATACTCAAATTTGTGGAACAAGTAAACGAGGCACAATTGACCCCGCTTAGGGGCGTGTTGTGCCGATGCCGAGATTGGTTGTGCCGTTTAAAAAGTAGGATAATTAGAATAAAAATAAACGATGTAAGTAAAATGAGAAAAGTATTATATCTTTATGCAATATCTTTATTTATGAAATTGAAATAACAGATTTTTTCAAATTAACTTTCATTAAACTATGTGAGAAAGAAAGACAAAATTCTATCAACATTTCATTCTATCAACATTTCTTCTTGTTTAAAGTAAATACCGACTTATTACCAGCACCAATAGATTCAGGCCGACCGTCGCGAATGAATAGGTTTTTATATTTCAGTCGTGGAAATATGAACATTGCTGGAATAGTGTTTTCAATAGCATTTTCCGCTAATTCCACAGTGGCCAAAGTTCCACGCAAGTGGGAGCTATCGTGTTAATCCCGCTGGTCGCAAAAATTTTCTTGGGCTTTAACATGGTTGTGACTCCGGTGTTACACACAAAAATTTTACGGAGTTGTAGCTTTTCTGAAAAGAGTTAAATTCTCACTAACAGTTTGTTAGTTAGAAATTTCCAACTCCAAAAAATAGAAATTTAATATCCTTCGACGGTGTTACTCGTTGTTTAACATCAGGCACGGATAATATCAACACCAAACGGAAAAAAATATGCTAACTTTCGGTGTTGATAACTAGTTTAGCAACAGAAGAGAGTTAACGCAACACCAAAATGTGAAACTTAATTCCTTAAAGTTGTTAAAAGTAATGTTTCAGTGAGGTCGCGTGGAATCGCTGCTAGCGCAAGTGCGTTATATTTGCCTGCAGCAATCAGTATGGAAGTTAGAAACATGGGTGATGTACTAGATAATGAAAAATACATTATTTGTGAGAGTGAAGTACCAAAACTTGAAAAAGTGGATAAAGATAACAGTCGGAAACCTAGATATTAATACCAGCGGTTCTCAACCGGTGGGTCGCAACCCCCTAGGGGGTCGCGAAACATGTCTAGGAGGGTCGCAGATTTGGAAGGAAAAAATTAAAACAAATATTGTTAATTTAAGATCAATATATAGTTTTTGCACTACTTTTACAACTTTTATATATAGGGGTCGCCTAAATATTTGACCTAAAAAGGGGGTCGTAGGACCTAAAAGGTTGAGAACCGCTGATTAATACTATTAGGAAAACAGGTAAGGTGTGTTATGGTATAAGGAAATTTGCTGCTTTGTAATTCATAACGGCCATATTTCATTCGCTTAGTTTACCAAACTAGATCGAGTAATGTTGAACAATCACTGCCAGAGGACGAGGTGGTATTGAGAAAACTTCTATAGACGAGACGACACAAAAATTAATGATTTTTTATCACGTAAGTTTCCACCGTCATAAATATGTTTCTTTCTTTCAACCACGTATTTATTGCAGATAAGTTTCTTATTAGAAGATGGCGTAGAGAATAAAAAACCAACCAGCCATTGCTGTTATTTGTGGGTTCTTCAAAAATCGTTAATATCGTTTTAGATAATATTTTGTTACCTACTGATACGAATAGACTTGAGACTCTTTTAACGTCCTATTTCAAATTCCGTTTGTTTTTAGAACAAAGCTCGAAAACAGTTTGAAATCATGCTGGAAGTTTATACAAATTCAAATATACGGACTTGTAACCACCGAATTTTCGACATTAACCCCGAGGGAATGAGAAATTAGTATCAAGAGACAGAAATGTGAAGAACTTACAAATACTTAATTATAAATTGTGTTGTGACGTTCATAGAGGTTAGTTTTTCATCTTTTTATTATTTTTGTATTTAAAATATTTGCTTTCAAACCTATTATAAAATATTTCTTAATCTTTCTCTAAACCTAAATTTAGTTTTAGGGTGTGTACATTTACTAAAAATAAAAAGTATGAACTTGTTTATATTTGTATTGCATTTTAAGTACATATTGAAATACATGTTTATGTTTTTAGTAGAAATTTTGGTTTTTATGCTCTACTTTACCTTTTCTACTTTTTTTCCCAGTTTATAAAATTATTTTGTTTATCAATTTTTTCAAATTCAAATCAGTAGTGAAATATAGCTGACACTGTAAAGGTGTTCACGCAGCATCGCAACTGAATTCATTCAACTGCGACACGGAATTTGCGCTACACTTAACGGAGTGCTTGTAACTTCATAAAGGAATTTATCCAACTCTGTAACGGAGTCTGACTAACACAAAATACGGGTATCTTAACTGGAGTAAAGGCAACTCCAAAATCAAATAATTTCAACTCCATTGAGATATGAACCAACTTCGCAAGGGAAACTTTATCTACGCAAAAGTGTAATTTAACTCCGAATCTCGAATATTAGTACTAAATTATACAACTCCCTTGCGTGTGCATGGTCGCGAGGGAACTACCAGACGGAGAAAAATCGGTGTTAAATCCAACACTGTATTTTTATGTGTATACCCAAGTTCCGTATGCGGGAAGGAGTTCAGCTTGTGCTTCAACATCACCTCGCCGGGCTTGTCAAAAAATTGTCACACGCTATGACTATTAAATGAAATCGCGCGAGCCGAGCTCGTGGCCTCTGGTGAACCAATCTTTGCCTACCATTCCATTTTTATGCCACGAAGCTGGAATCTTATGAACATCAAATCTTACAGCACATTCATATGGAAGTTTTCTTACCTCTTCGAGTAAGAGACCGAAATATATAGTGGCACATGTTAAAATGTATGACGCCAGTATTTCCTCTTGTTCAGCATTAAATATCAGCCTTGGTCTACATATCTCCAACTGTAGGAGTTTGTTCTTCTTTTATTTTTTTCACAATCCGGTGCAGCGTCGTATGGCATATTTCTAATTTACGGGCAACAATTTTCAATTTACAACCGTCTTTGATAATTGCGTCAGTAGCTCCTTGAAAAAGCTCCTTCGAAGTGGTCCCCCTTTCGGGCTTTCGTTTGTAGGTCATCATTTTATCAAACAAAAAAGTAGGCTAGAATAATGGATCTAGTTAATAATAATATAATAATAGTATAATGGGGCTAGTTGTGCCGCGGCACAACCAGTCTCCGATAAAAGACACTTTTAGCTCCGTCATAGGGACACTTGCTTTCTCTCAAATAAAAAAAATACGTATTTAACAAAACCTGGATTTCACTTCGACAGGTGTTTTGTAAATAACCTGGTTTCAGTAAAATACCAATATTAATAGCTTAAATAACGAAGATAAATAACTAAAAAGTATATATATGAAAATATTTCCTCGTCTGTCGATGGAGTGCCAGACTTCCACTCATCTTACACTACTACTAGCTTCGTATCGTAGAGTCAATTAAAATGGCTGCCGCCGATGCGCGAATGGTAGACGTTTTGCGTCCAAAACTGCCGATATCTGCTTGTCTTACATAAGATTAAAACTTTATTCATATGCCACGCTTCGCTGATGACTTGACTAATTTAGACAATTGCCAATAATATTTGTAAATGCGATAAATGTGCGTGTTAATAGAAAAATTCTAAAATGTAAGTAGTAGAAATATGTTACGTAACAGTTTAGCCATTTTGCTGTTATTTAAAATATTGTTGTATTTATGTAGGCATGCGATAACTTAAAAGATAAGCACATTCATAAACGTAAAAAAAAACAACCATATTAACTTGTTTTCATAATCCACATAAGTAATTTAAATATGATTCACTGACTGTGCACTGATTCACGTATGTACTAAAATGTCTTAGTCCTTAAAAAAGTTTGTTTGAGCAACTTAAATTTCGATTTACACATGTATGAATTTTTCCAAAAAAAGTACAAGAAAAGGTAGAATTTACAATAGAAAGTTTTACTAAGTATGTATAGAAAGTAATGTGGTAGTAAACCGAAGAGCTATTACCACGAGATATGCACTCTGAAATATTATAAATGCTGACGCTGGCAGTGTGAAGAGAAAACTTTTCTATATGAACACCCGAAAAACTTTAAGGCAATATCCTAAATATGTTTTGCACATTATTGCCCAGCACACGTTAAAGTTGATGATGATCTATTATTATTATTAAAATAATATCAATGCTGTACATGGTATAAATGTAATATATTAGATTTTTGACAATACATTTGTCAATCACAATAATGGCAATAAACAAGTTTGGTGGAGGTGCCGTTATGTATATGCAGGGTATTTCCTAAGTAATCTAAAATATTATATGGGGCGCTTCGTCACTCAATTTTAAGACGAAAAGTTCATATAAACATGTGTGATAAGTCTTGTCGTTAATGAGATACAGGGTGTTTTATTATTTTATTAGAAGCAACAATATGTGTTAAACATAAAGAAAAAATATTATATTTCAGAGCATATGTTCAAAATGTCCACCTGCAGCTAAAATGCAAGCATCTGCTCGATGTCTAATTGATTGCCGAATACGTTCGAAGATACCAGGTTTGTTACGAATAAGACTACAACCTTGTATGATACGATTTTGAAGATCTTGTCCCGGTGATGTAGGGGGCCACGGGTGTGGAGATCCTCGTCCGATCCAATGGTCTGGAAAAACGTTATTTAAAAACTCGCGAACAATCAATGAAAAATGTGGAGGAGCTCCGTCATGCATGAACCACATGCGCCTTCTAATAATAAGAGGTACATCTTCTAAAAGAACTGGAAGTTCATTTTCTAGAAAATGAAGGTATGTCGCACCGGTCAACCGTGCAGGAAGGAAAAATGGTCGTATTAAATAATCTGCGATGATGCCAAGCCAAACATTGACCGAAAATGTTTGTTGAAATATTTTTACAATTATGGCATGTGGATTTATATTTGCCCATATGTGGTCATTATGAAAATTCATAATGGCATGTCTTGAAAAGTTGGCTTCATCCGTAAACAGAATATCGGCAGCGAAATTGGGATTGTTTGCTATTTTATTTAAAATCCATTGGCAATACTGTATGCGAAGCGGATAGTCAGTAGGTAGCAAATGTTGTACACGTTGAACGTGATATGGATACAATAAGTTATCTTTTAAAATATTCCAAACAGTTCTGTTACCAACATTTAGTTCATCAGTAATTTTTCTGGTACTCGTTTCTGGATGTTGATCAATTATTTGAAGAATCTGGTTTTCGAATTGTGGAGTTCTCACAGTTCTGGGTCGTCCAATAATATTCTTTGATTTGGCAAAAGTTCCAGTTTCTTGTAAACGAATATGACGAATATGTAGCTTAGTAAACGTATCTGAACATGGTAAACGATTATTAGGATAACGCTGGGCATACATACGTCTAGCCTCTAAGGCATTACCATTAGCTAATCCATACAAGAAGTGCATATTAGCCATTTCAGCATTAGTAAACACAGGCATCGTTGTTAACTTAACACAAAAAGATCGTATTATTAAAAATTTATTGTTCGTTGTTTGCGTCGGTTTTTAGGTTTGACACAGTTGTCAACGTTACTTCAAACGTCACTTATAATAAGCATGTTTTTCGTATTCTAAAAACCAGTAGTGTCACCAGGAAAAATTAATTTCAAATACAATCACAGCTGATTTATTACAAACAATTCAACACCCTGTATCTCATTAACGACAAGACTTATCACACATGTTTATATGAACTTTTCGTCTTAAAATTGAGTGACGAAGCGCTCCATATAATATTTTAGATTACTTAGGAAACACCCTGTATTATGTTCACTAAAATAAACTATGATAAAATCCTATTAACACATACATAAGTATAGTCGTAAAAAATATAAAACAAGTAAAAACAATAATAAAACAATTCTGTGAAATTGCATTAGTTTGCAGTATTCTGCTTTCTATAAAATATCTTCCGGAGAATTGATAGGCAACCTCAGATACTTCTACACATACCATATATGTACAGTGCTTTCATTTAATACCAAAACCCACGTGACCTCTTTTAGATATGTAACTCATTTAACAGTATGGTAATACATATTTAATAATAAAATTCCCCCAGAAATTTTGATTTACATATATTGACAATTAAAATGTTACGGGTTAGGTTTATATTGTAAATAATCCCAACTAAGTAACAGAAAAGTAGTCATAATAAATGTTGAAAGTGGTTTCCGTTGTTATCTGAACAAATATTTATTCTATGTTTTAAATTTTCAAAAACATTTTGCAGTTCTTCTATGGTGATTTATTTTTTCTCGTATAGCTGCTTGAAGTTCTAAATTGTGTAACATCTTCGGTTAATTTTGTAGGTGTGCCAGTAGGTTTATTTTCGCAAAAGCAATGCCTATTTCAAAACGATAATTATAACATGCCTGCGGTATTTCAGTGCATCGTAATTAATATCAAAATCTGGGAACACCCAGTGAATTACTCAATACAAGTTTGAAGAGACTAATTCCAATTCCCATTATCATATCGTGTACCACTTCTGTAATATGCCTCTAAAACAAAGGGATCCTGCTTCAGTGTAAACACCATTATGATAATCTAAATCAACAATTCTTGGTTCCATTGTTATTACAATTAATATGCTACAAACTTACCTAGGATACACGGTATTATTTCCTGATTAAAAACTTTTACGACAATTAACAAAAATGCAGGAATATAATAAAACTGAAAACAATTAGGCAAACAGAGGCGTATAAAAACTGTCAAACATCAACCTTGCAACTTTCAGGTTAAACCGGTTAGACAGCTTAGGGGTATTGTTTGTTTTACCAACATATTATTTACGTCATCTTACGTCAGAGATCACATGGGTTTTGATTCTAAATGAGAGCTGCCGTTTTTGGAATATTGTGAGAATCAGGTGAAATCATATTCATTCCGCATAAGATCTTTCTGCACTCTTGATTGCTACATTAACATATTATTGAAGAAAAAGGGGATCACTGTTATATCCAGTTTAATTTGATTTTTGGGGGCCCAAAATGATATACACAAAAGCAGAAGTCCGCAAAATGAAACAAACACAATGTGTTGTATTGTACATAAATAACAAGTTTAAACAAAATTTGGATGTAAATAAAAAACTATAGAATTTACAAACATGTCCAGTATTCAGCTAACTGACATACATCTGAGCACATGGAAGCAGTTGGGAATATCATATCTTACCCTGGCAACTAACACTTTTTTATGTTTTCCTGTATTGAATTTATATTCTGTACTGATATGGATATCGGTTAAATAATCTGCATTCTACAACAATTAGTAAGTTTAATAATAACGTATGTTATACGTGTTTTGTGTAATATAATATTTAAGACTTTTTTTGAGGAGCACCCTTTATGATTAATAATAAACAAAAGAGAAACATAACATACATAAACTCAAGAAAGCTGAAGATCAAATCTGTCGTCTATGCCAAGAAGATTTAGCGACGGAAAACACATTTTGTCTGACTCGACAGCAACAGTTCAGTAGTTCGTTTGCAACACCTACTGAAATCCAGCATGAAATTCCTAAATTAATTGTAAGGTTCATTCAACTAATGTAACACCAGAAGGGCAACATTACAATACACCTATGTAGGACGCAGTGACTAAAGGCAACAATGCAACGATCTTCAAAAATCTTATCTTAAGTGAACAACATGGTCGTCAGATAAACTAAACGATTATGCAGTAGGTACGCTTAGAACGTGACTTAGTAAGTAATTTTTGATCAAATTTCAGTAATTTACTAAGCTATTAACATTTTTAAAGCTTCATCAATTAACAATAATCCACGTCTGTGCTGAATATGTTGAGGACTTCATGAGATGGATATTTACATGTTTTTTTGGTTCTTCTTTATCTAAATGAGTTCATTAAGCTTACTCTGACTCCCACAAAAGTGCCTATTTTATATAAAGTATCTGAATTCTTATATGTAGGTTTTCTCATTAATAATTGGCAGTAGTTCAAATTTCTGATATACATATGTATGTATGTTGTTACATCTCTACACAATTCATTTCAAGATTATATTCCTTCCTTATTGTATAGTCCATTGTTCCATGAAGTAAGAGCGTAATGGTCTGGTCAGTGAGGATTAGAAAAAAATTCCTTTATATATGAAAATAATACATTTTTTTGAAAACTTTAAAAGTTACAAATATAATGATGAAAAGAAATTACAGTATAAATTAGCAACTGTCATATTTTTGTTTAGATATTTATATTAAATTTAACAACAGTAACAAAAGACACCAACAAATAAAAAATCTTAAGATAAAAATTTGCAACAAAAAATTGTAAAAAATGTTACAATTGTTGCATACGGCGTAAATTCTCCACAATACCCCACCGGCTACCCAACCTTACTGATACCAAATAATGAATTATTAAATAATATTAGTAAATTATTTTCTGCTGTAAACTTTATAGGTATGTATTATTAGTTCCCTGGAAGATTAACTTTAGCGGGTGTATGTGAACATCAGGTGAGAGAGTTCAGGTAAATGGCACCGTCGTTGGTAATCTGGGTGGCCTAACTTTGTCGTAAATATCACAATGAATGAAGACATGAAAGTAGTTAATTAAAAAATAAGCTAAGAAACCAGGTAATAAAGTTATAAAAAAGTAAAAATCACTTAACCGCCTGGTAATACCCGATTTTTCAGTAGTTTACTGAACTTGGTAACTTTAATTACATTTAAACAAAACCGCAGTGATATTTTAGTTAGAAATATAAAAGTGGAAAGAATGTGGAAATAGTAATTTACACGGCACTGTGACTCACAATCTGTGTACGTTAACTATTTATTTTTATTGATTGTTTGGGGGATCGAACACAAAGCAAAATTTTATTTTGTGTACCTTTGTTATGGTATTGTATATTAATCGCAACTGTTTTGTTATAGGATGTAATATTTTAATTGGATTAAGATATTTATTTCTTTGCTCAGAAACACCGATGATATTCGACAAAGAATTGAAGTCATTATTTTTTTTAATTAGGCAGCTTGTTATTGTGTTTGTTACAGATATAGTTGTTCAGAACGTTTCGTGGTTACCTTGCGTCAAAATTCTTATCCTAAAAGAAGCTCAAACTGAAGCCTTTTCCTTAGCTGCTGTGGTGCAAATATACCCACGGTACCACCGTGTACTCCGAATGCTCAGCTAGTATTTTACCTGATGATAGCTTTTTAACAAGTAGGTAGAAACTGATGGTTGTAAGAGGAATAATCCTCGCAGTGGCGTAGGCTCGTCTGTTGCATAACACAAGTGAATCACTTGCATTCCTACTGAATAGATCCAAGAAATTAATTTGAAAAAGGGCTAATTCAATGTGACCCATTTTTACAACAACAAATTTTAAACTAAAACTTTAAAAGAAACTTTGTCCTCCGAAGGCATTTGTAACAGATTATTAACTTTCTAGTCGCTACCGTAGCAAAACACGCTCAAATCGTATACAATGATGGTCAGAAAGTTTTCGCCTCTAGCGTGGTTGACACGTAGAGTTATCATAACCTTCTGGTATCCCTAGCCATCCTTTGGTCCTGAAGAAGCCGCTTACATTAGTGGCGAAATGTCGACCTTGATATTATATCTTTTGTGCATTTTTTTGTACTATATACATATAATTACACATCATGATAGGGTCAACACTCACAAAATGCTCATAGTAGTGACTCGGGCTGTGGAAACTTTCAATACCATTTAACCCGCTTCTATTGACAATTCTTTAGTTTTTGCCATTAATATACAAGTAACTTGTTTTTAAAACTTATCGCAAACGCTGAAGACCTGGTATACAGAAATTTCGTTATACAAGGACTGATGTCAGTAGAGAGTGAGCGTTAACCTTGTGGCCTCAAGGAATTGGCGGTGTTAGTAGTGACGGGGCTTCCAAGTGACAAAAAGATGGAAAATTTGGAGATGCAGTAGGGTTTCCAGAAGGCCAATAAAATTCTATAAGAAACGTAGAGTTAGCAAAAAGGACAGGTACGTAAATAAAGAAGGCAATATTGAACAACTCTAAAATATACAGTACAGGATACACAAGTACACATTCAAATTTAAATAATATGCATTTGGATTTGTTAGTTGTTTTTAGTGGTAGTTAAAAATATACTTTTTATCATGTAATATAATCTAGTGATAATAAACAAATGACTTTTTTTAATGCTGCATGCACGTGCCCATAATAATTGTTGTTGCCTGCACGCCGACCAATAGGAAAAAACAAAAATGTATATTGTAAAAACGAACTATTAAATAAGATTGTTATAAGAATTACGTTTGTTGTATTTTCGTCGTGTTTTCAATGAAAACATGGCCGTAAAAGATATCACAAACACAGACTTATGCTATTGAAGTTCTAGATAGAAAAAAAATTTAAGCAGAAAAATTCAAATGAATATGATTCTATATGAAGGTGGTGTAACAGAATTCGCAGAATACAAGACGAATATAAGCACTGCAACAAACGTTTGAAAAAGAACAAACGCAAAACAAAGCCAAGGCGAAATTATTAAATGTAGGTACAGCCTGGGAACGATTAATAATTTAAAATATTGCGTCAGATTAAGAAACTGCGAAATGTTGCGTGTAAGATTCATCATATTGTTTCGCAAAGATTGCTAATATATTTTTATTTGCATTACTGGTATACGTACATGTTCTGTATAAAGATATCAATAAGAAATGTATTATTAACACAGGGATGATATGAATATCAGATGACATAATTAGAAAATTACTTTTGAGTGTGGGCTGCGTCAATAATACTGAATAAGTAATAAAAAATCGATATTCATGGAATTACATATGTACATAAATACTGGATCTATCATAACTACAACGTGTTCTTTCATTATCAGCTAGCGTAAAAATACTCTTTTTATAGTACACTGTATTATTTTAGAATTCATGTTGCAATATTGTTAGTATTTACATTTATTATACATTGATAAAAAAAACTAGTAATTAGGGCGATTAGTGCTAAAAGATCTACAGCAATCTTAATTTTTTATTGTTCTACACGGAGAAAAATTTATAGTATTTATAAGTATAAATATACTGCATTTTAGTATAATTTATTGCTGTATATAGGACAGCAACATAGCATACTAAATTTAACAATAAATTTATTCCTGGAAATTAAGTACCTATTATACTTCAATTTACTATATTTTATAGTAACTTTAAGTAAATTGCTTGTACTACAATTAGCAATAATTTGTACTAACAGATTTACAAAACCTTTTCACAAATACGAAGACCGCGTCATACTGCATCTCATTCTTTTTACGTACGAGCGCCTTAAACCTTCTCTCTCTCATTTCATTAGTATTTCAACGTGCATAAATTGAAACTACCTTTATTTAAAAACCAATATAAATACTTTTAAAAACTAATGAACTAGTTTTGCTAGATGTTGTAAATAATTTTTATTTAAAAATTTCATCAAATGTAGCAAACCTTTTGTTTTAATCTTAAAACATTTTGTTTTAAGATTTTAGCAACAAAATTGTTGTTGGGCATTAAACACAGTGTTCGTAATTTTAATACAATTTATACTATTCATAAGTATAAATTTCTAAATAAAATGTTTTGCTGTCACAGTTTTCTCAGTGTAATATCTAATGATGTTAGAAACGATCATCAATACCCCAGTGTTTTGCAAAGTATAAAATAGACATCATATACCTCTACTTTGGTGCAGAGGAATAATTTTGGCCACTATTCTAGTGTAGAGGAACATTTTGCAGCAATAATTCTTTAATATTTTCGCTCGAATGAATGAATATTCAGTACCTAATTACACACGCCTGAAATTGGGAAATTGCGTTTCTCAATCCACCATATTACTCCATATAATTTTGCGTTTACTGTTTCTAGAAAACTAACTAAAATGTAAAGTTAAAATCAATCAATAACATAGCAAAAAAAGGCGAGGACCCAAATAACGTTCTTCTGTCTCCACTTCACATAAGACTTGGAATAATGCAGCAGTTTGTAAAAGCTCTTTCGAAAAGAAAGAAATGTTTAATAACACTTAATCTACGTGGCAAAATACTCTAAGGAGTATTAGCCAGCTCGAATATTTGCAAGCTAATAAAAGGTTAAAAAATGAGTGGTAAGAGAAACCTAGTTTAGTTGTTAATCACATAAGTTTAGTTCCTTAGCAATAAGGAAACTGTCGTGTTATGGAAGCAAAAGCGAGTGCTAAGATCAAAATGCAATAGATATGGGGAGGTACGCTGGAATGGTAATTTCATAGCACACTATCTCAAAATGGATGTAAGAAATTGGGTAGCACAAGTTGAAGTGTGAAGAGAAATCTTTAAAAGCGGAAAGCTACAGTTACGGTTGAGTACAGTAAAGTTACATAAACTTGTGCATCCCTCCACTTTGCTGTTATTCTACTCCTCACGAAACACACTCATTTACCGGCTTTTTTGATACAGCTGCAACAGTTGCTTTGTTAATTGACTATTTTAATAATATACGAGATCCGAAGAAACGCTGTCATTATTTATATACAATATGTTTCAGTTTACATGAAGACAACCAAATAAATTGTTCATTAGCTACGCAATTATTATTAAAGCTTTATCAGTGCTAGTGGCCATTAAGATTAATATTTTTATATGAATGAATTTTGTTGGACTCTGAATCTGGCCAATTATGACTAAAATAAAAATTAGGATTTCTAGTCATACATACAGTAGGTGGCCAACGAATTAGAAACTCTAGAAAGACTTGATTTGATAATTTAATTCAAATAAGACAGAAAAAGTAATTCTATTAGTTTTAAGATTTTTTTAAGATATTGTACACTATTATTATACTCCCACATTACACTAAATTTGTCAATATCTGGGGTTTCCATCCTTGATTTCTAATACTTCTAGTACTCGCCAAGGCATACTTTCAATACAACTATTAATTGTGTCTTTAATTGCGGGTCATTAAGCCATACATCCGCAATTTTTTCTTTGAGAATTGCTAAATTTGGGATGTTTGATTGCTTCACATTGGCTTTTTACAATGTCCAGCAATTCTCCATCAGATTAAAATCTCCAGAATTCCCACACCAAGGAAGAAGAGGAATATTCTGTTCTCTGAGGAAGTTACTCAGTGATCTTGCTTTGTGGCAATGCGCACTATCTTGCATATAGGTATATATACAGTCTAGTGTACTGATATCTTCAATGTGAGGATGTAAAATACCATCTAGTACTCTTAAATATTCATCTAGGTTAAGTCAAGTTACTGACGAAAGTTTCTAATTCATTGGCCACCTACTGTAGTAGCGTTGAAAATAAAGCACAAAATTATTAAGAAAAGTTGTTACTATCACTGAAATAATGAAGTATTTATTTAGGTGTCGTTCTATTTTTGTTTGATTAATGATGAATGAACGATTAACTATTCCTGAAAAGATAAAAATTATTCGCCTTGTTGGTGATAATGTACGCTCCTGTCCAGAAGTTGCTATGGAATTCAATGTGAGACATCCTGAACGTCGCCTTTTCAACGCTACTGGAAATATCAGTAACCCAAGACCACGCCATTTAGATAATCGGGGGCATCCTGATGAAGTAATATTTGTAGCATATCGTAATAATCATCGCACAAGTTTACGAGATATGAGCAGAAATTTAAATATCACATAACACTAAAATTTGGAGTTTGGATGTTTACGTGACATAATTTAAAACCCTACAAGTGTAGAGTATTATGGTGCAAAGGAAATTTTTTAAATAACAAAGAATTTTTGAAAAAAAAAATTGTTTAGTGACGACGCTACGTTCACCACTAATGGAGTAGTTTCATCACAGAACTGGGTACCGGAGAATCCAAATTGTAATAGACAATATTCACAAAAAGTGAATGTGTGGTGTGATATTTTAAGTACGATGATCATTGGCACCTTTTTCATTTTCGATACATTAAACGCGCAAAAGCTTTTAAATTTTTTTTAAAAAGTACTGAATTAATGGATGTGATTGATGATTTACCACTCAATGTAATTCGATAAATGTATTTACAGCTTGATGGAGCTCCATTTCATAACGCAAGAATAGTACGTGCGTGGTTGGACGAGATTTTTAGTTACAATCGATAGGTCGTAATAGTCCTTTAATCCAATGGATGTTTTCTTTGGGGAGCTATTAAAGTAAGGTGTATGCAACCAGACCTCGAAATATGGGCGACCTATGCGAGAGGATCCGACAAGCCTGCCTTGAAATTTTACCGGAAATATTAGGACGGGTGGCATTGTATTATTGTATAACATCAGAATAGACAAATGTATTTTACTTCAAGGCATTTTATTGTTAGTTGAAATTTCTCCTACTTAATAAGTGTTACAGGGAATAGGGTTCCTAGTGTAATAAATTGTTAATATTTTTGTTGATGACGTCCCTATAGATTTTGTAAATGAAATTAAGTATTTAGGGGTATTAATAGACAATAGTCTATCGTTCAAGAATCATGTAGATTATATAGTGAAGAAAGTAGCTAAGAAGATTAGTTTTTTAGGTAGGATTAGTACTAAGTTAAATACATGGACAAGAATACTTGTGTATAAGACTATCATTGCTCCACACTTTGAATATTGTGCTTCTATTTTGCTTTTAATTGGTGAAGGTGATATGTATAAATTACAAAAATTACAAAATAGGGCTATGAGAATAATTTTGGGACGTAGTACATATACAAGGGTTACACTCATGTTCGATATGTTGCAGTGGCTTAGTATTAGACAAAGAATTTATATGAACAGTTTAGTTTTAATTCATAATATAGTCAATAATAATCTTCCTGAATATATGAATAGGTTTATTGTATATAATAGAATACACATATTTATAATACTAGAATTATAAATAATTTTAGGTTACCGTTAAATAGAAAGTCTTCCTCGCAGAATAGCTTGTTTTATAAGGGATTGAAATTGTACAACGAATTACCAGATAGAGCTAAACAGGCGGGTAATAACATTGGTAAATTTAAGAAGTTTTGTAGTGTTTATGTTAAGAGTTTATGTAATATTTAATGTAGAATGTATGTAATCTTTGTAAACAAACCATCTTAACGATGAATAAATTAAATTATTATTATTATTACAGAATTACAATTTCACGTTTAATGTATTTCCAATTAATTGTTATGAATGTTTGTTCATACAAAAATGTTCTTGCTTCAATTATTGCTCAAAACTATTAAAAATTTCGTACTGAATCTATACCATGCCCTGATCCAAAGAAATAAAAACTACCAGTGGAAGATCTCGTTCCGTTACACAACAGCACAAAATGCATTCGAGAATAACAATGTTATAAACAGTGACAACCTTTGTTGCGTCATTAATTATAAAGAAGTTCATAACAAAATTTATAGCTGTGTTGTCGGCAAATTAAGAATGCTGATGTTATTTCTTTAGAAAAAGGTAACATCTCTAATCTGCCTATACATACACAATATAGTACATGTCTGGCTAACAACTTTAATCTAATTCTTAACTTGACCCAAAATTCTAGTGAACGACTCAACTTTTGAGTTTCGTTTAGACATTAAAATTATTTTACGCACTATTTTACCCTTCTTGACACCGTTATATTGTTTCCATTATACATACTTTAAACAACCTTATAAATTAACGAGACTGCAATATCGTAAAATGTAACAGGCGCATAGATATTTACAATTGGGTCACGTATCAGACTGTGACACATTTTAAGTAATTAATTTTTAAAAAGTTTCAACTTTCATGATAAATAATTACGCCTCTAGATGAAGGTATTAAATAACAGTATACAATGTAAGTATTGTGGGGAGTAATAAACAGGTAATGCTATAATTTCGATAAATATTTTATACCAGCACTCGTGCTATTTATGTATACATGTTTACATTTAAAGAATCAATTTTAACTTATAAACGAAAGCACTCTATATTATTCTCATTCTATTATTTTGCCAAATAGCATTGTTTTGACGCAGTATAATAACAATTTACGTAATTCTTCGGTTAGAATATTCGCATACAGCCACGATTGTGTCATATGATGTGGAACCTGATTGACCACTTGCTTGGATAGTCGAGTGTTCCTTTTACGGAATCATAGCAAATCACTCCGCTTCTAATGTGGGAACTGCATATTACCATATTCGAACGTATGTAGATATTTATTTGTAGAGTTTCATATAATTAACAAAGTTATATCTCTGCAATTCATTAATTAAACGAAGCTAAAGTATTTTTATGATCTGCATAATATATGTAGCTGTGGATTATTTCTGCAACATTATAACAGTGTATGTACTACAATAGAAAACAATCGAGATATACAAACTATTTAGAAACAGTTGATTTTACTGTTGTCTCAGAAAGTTAAACCAGTATACACGCATACATACATATAGGTAGGTACTCTAAGGTGATTGAACATATTTGTTAGCATTTTCAATGTTTATTGATCAACATCTGAATACTGAACACTTTCTCTTATAATTTGACAATAATGTAGGTACTTACTCAATTTTGTTCCAGTTTTATGGAAATGGATTGGTTACAGAAATGGTTTCAAAACGTTATTCTTTCGTTCTTTTGATATGAAATTTTAAATATGCTAGCCTACTTATTTACAAGAAAAGGTCTATAAGTATATCACCACAAGAATTTAGTAGTAGAATCTCTCGATAACTACACTACGTTTTTAAAATTTGACGCCGACTAGAAACTAATATCTCAGCAATTTTTTACAGATTTACTAAGCATAACTTATGATGTAAGTTAGCAAAAGTATATGTATACCTATGTATAACATTCATTCTGTGTATTGCATTCAGTGTTTAATACCAAATACAGTAGTACTATAATTGTTATCTAAACTTTGTCCACATAACATGTGCCTGTCGTAACAGGCAATATGTGAGGAACCACATCTGAAAAAAAAACTAAATTTAAGTTGACCTTGCAGGGGACCACCATCTTACGATTATCCTTTCAGCACTACCAATTCAGGGCCAATACTTTATGACTATCGTACAGATCTAAACAGAATGTTGTTTTTTGAACTATGTTGGCTATAGAATGAAACACAGATAAGATTGTTAACAATAATAAAAGTATTGCAGAACGTCTTAAAAATGTCTGTACATTGTGAATTTCAGTAGACTGCTATTGATATAATAACGGAGAGTTTTCCGAGTATCAGAACTTCAGCAGTATCTGTCATTTAGTACAGGACATGCAAAAACATAAAGCTCAGATAGGTTTCTATAATCCATTGAAATCTATCATATCTACTACATCTGCCGTCTTGCCTTCTCGTGACCTTTATAAACGGCTGAGTTAACATCATTAAGACCGTAACAGCAACAAATGAAAAGTAGAGTCTATTTCAATAGAGTTTGGCACATTACGTCATATCGACTTGCGCAAAGTGTGATGTCACACGAAAAATATACGTATTTCATAAGCGTAGATATCTAACATTTTCGAAGGTAGTCTTCAAAGACTTTTTCTTTAACGACAACGATGCAGATTTAAAAACAAAATTGAACTCAAAAGGACGCAGATTTACAAACAAGGCCAAATTCAACACCACGACGCAAAACAACTGGAACTACGGAAAATAAAATGTCGCTTGTCGTTAACATCCACATAGTACACGGCCGCTACTGGTCGTTGCTTAGCAACGTGGTGCGTTTGACCAAAATTCGTTCTATGCGCAGGTGACGTAATGTGCCAAACTCTATTGAAATAGACTCTATCTTTATGGAACACCATCTAACCAGTGCTCATAATTTCAACTTTGTATTGGGTCAGATGTCACCTAACTTCAATAG